>JAQZBX010017751.1:0-17782 GCA_029593785.1 Cabassous unicinctus | reverse complement strand
AGAATCAATGCTTGGTTCTGATAAATGTTTGGTGAATGAATGAATGAATGAATTAATTAATAAGATGCACTCCCTGTCTTCATGATGCTCTGCTCAATGAAGTAATTTTTACATGTACTGTCTCTCTTACCTTAAACTTAAGACAGTTTAGATTGAGCTGTGATGTATAGGAATCAAAGGAACCTCCGGTGTGCAGTTTTAAAAGAGAACTACAAAGATAACTCAGAAGGACATCCTCAGAAGCATGAGTGTTCGCCAGTGGGCCAATGAAGGCACCCCAATGTCAGATTCAAAACTTGGGATTCTAAAGTCACATTTATATTTAGCAGGAAAAGTGCCAGCATTGATTAGTAATGTCTGCCATGGGCATGGGAGTGAAGAAAGAGGACTCTCTCTTTATGCTAGGTATTTGTCATCTCAGGTCTAAGCAAGGTCCAAGACACATTCCAATTATGAAATTCTGTGATTTTTAAAGTGTATAGGATAATCCCATACTGTTCAACTCATACTTGGAGGAGTTGATATTGGCTGTTTCCTTCAGGAATCGCAGTCTTGGTTCTTTTCCTCTCCCTGTCTCCAACTTAAGTTACCTTGACTAAAACCATTCAAGCTCACAAAATCTGTGCTGTCATGCAAAAGAAATTTGGCTGCCTGTTTGGACCAAATTCTTAAAAATCAAATTTAATTAGTCAAAGTAGTCAAAAAAAAGTCCAACTTGTTGATTTTTCAACAAACATCTGCAGAGCATCTACTATAGCACAAGTCCTGAGAATGGAGTAATATGTAACACACAGGCTCCCTAGGTGGTCAGTGTCTCATGTTTCTGTGTACTGGGGCCTGAGGTGGTAGAAAAAGGCAGAAACACCTGTAGACACACTCTTCACCCATTCAGAAGGCACAATAGCCAGTGAAATCTAATTTGGCGGGCTTAAGCGTCTTTGGAGGGAGGCCTGAGCATGGTATTTTTATTGCTATGTTGGAGGAGCTGATGTGGTTCTGGGGATCAAGCTAGCAGTTTGAAATTGAGTGCTTGAGATTTCTAATCTCTCTTATTTCTGGGCTGCCTGGAGAAGGCTGTCCCATGCCTGGGAGTGTCTAGGCAGAGGCTGTACAACAAAAAGGTGGGACGTATGACCACAAGGCCCTTGGGACACCATCATGATAAGATTCCTTCCATTTTTGTCAAGGTTGCCTGTTCACATCTTTTAAAAGGTGAGAAGGAATGTAACTGGGAAGGCTTTTCAGTGTTTTTTTGCACTAGAACCAGGTTACCCAAAGTCTGGTTCCAGCATCAGCATTCTCTGGGAGCTTGTTAGAAATGTAGACTCTCAGGTCCAACCCTAGACCTACCAAAGCAGAATCTGAAATTTAACCAGATCCGCAGGTGACTCCCGTGCACATGGCAGTTTGAGAAGCCCTGGCTTATATTACAGACATGTCGGTCATGCCCTCTACCTCAGAGGATGGTCACAGGGGGCCCTCAACAGTAATACCTCTTCTCTCTATCTCTTTCTAAACTTTCCTAAGTGCTCTCTATAATTAGGCTCTACCCTCTGTTTCTAGGCTTGCAGCCAGATGTATGTATGCCCTCTTGTCCCACTCTGCTATTCTGTTTCTTTGGCAGCAGTCAGAGCCGTCCAATTGCCACAACCCAGTGAATCCATCGTCCCCCCTCACCCCCCGGCTCAGTGATACTGCAAACACTATGTTTACACTGCTTCATTATCCATATCAAGTTGACTCTATTCCCTATATATTCTCACTGTAGGTTTTCTAAGAGAAAAAAGAAAAAAGAAAAATCTGTTCTACAGTGGGGGTGTGGGAGATGGGGCTGGGGAAGAGAAAAGGAGATGAAGGGCTTGGTGTAACTGGATGATGGGATGGTGGGAAGGAGAAAGAGCCAGTAAAGCTACAAAAAGTAGGTGATATTTATCTAGAACTTAAAGAATAAGCAGTAGTTATTCTTGAACCATGAGATTATTGCTTTTACCCCTCATTTCTCTGTTTCCTACCATTCATTCTGTCAATCACTCATTTGACAGATATTCAGTAAGGTGTCAGCTTTACACCAAGCCCTGCTCTGGTTTTGAGTGCTGAGGACACTGAGAGAAGCAAGCCACACCTGAAGTCTAAGGTGAGTGGGGAAGACATTCACTGACAAAGTGCTGGGCGGGGAAAGGCTGAGGAGAGGCCCTGGCCAGACACTAGCAGGGCAAGCTTGCCATACTCTAGTTATACTGGGGCTCCCTCCCCTCACTACGGTGGCATTGGGATAACTGAATTCTAAAAATACCAAAATATGCGAATCGTCCTGAATGATACTACAATGACAGATATAGGCCATTTCATATCATCACATAACATGCAGCACTATGTGGGAGAGAGTGTAGACTACAATGTGAACTATGGTCCATGCTTAATGGCAGAGCCCCAGAATGCGTTTATCAATTGCAATGAATGTGCCACACTAATGAAGGATGTTTATGTGGGAGGGTGTGGGAGGTATGGGGAGTGGGGCATATGGGAATCCCTATATTTTTTGTGTAACATTTACATAATCTAAGTATCTTTTAAAAAATAATTTAAGAAATTATTTTAAAAATAAGATTAAAAAAATAATAAAAATTAAAAAATACCAAAATACAAAAACACTCTCTATTAAGGAAGTAAAATGCCCCAAGGGTCCTCTGCTTTACCAGATATTTTCCTGAGGATAATTTAATGAACCTCATGCAATCCTGGATGTCCAATGGGCACTATTCCCCTTGAACCGTCATGCTCCTGTGAAATAGGCAGCATAATGAGGGGAAGGCGGAGAGTCTGGGAGGTTACATGGCGTGCGAACTGCTGACTCAGGCTTTGAACCCAAAACTTTTTCTGGCAAAGCCTGAGCTTCCAACCACATGGAGAAGAGAAGACTAAAGGATAGTTGATGACTAGAACGATACAAATTGGACATCTGTAAATTTCTTGGACTGGATTGAATTTGAAACAGGAAATATTTTGCTTCTCCTAAAGAGGAAAAACACATGGACCCCTTCCCTCAGAGAGAGCACCCAGTAAACATTGGTTGAAATGATTGGAGAGAAGCTAAGGACAGCCAGGATGTAGAAGGCTCACCTAATCCCTGGGACCCCAAGAACAGAGACCTCCACACTTGAGGCTCTTAGGAATACGCTGCTGGGATTTGGTTTATTTCTCCCTACCCCCTCTGTGACATCCTGGGGACTGTCAAATAAATGACAAGACTCATTTTACAAGTAGACCAGAAGTCTGCAGTGGCGAGTCGGAGCCGATTGCCTATCTTATCTCAAGTCATCAGTCTCTCATTCAGGCTTCCACAAACAACCCTCAGCCCTGGGCTTTGGGAGCTGAGATTTGCACAAGGGCCTGATGGAGTGGGCATTTCCCAGGACCCTGGTCTATCATAAGCCTTAGAGAATAAGAAACACACCACAGTAGCCCAGAGGTGAAAATTGTCCCTTGCTGAGGGGAACTTGGCTAGCTTAGGCCACAAGGCTTGATCAAGCAGGAAGGCTCTGGGAGTGGAGGGCCCTGAATTAGCTTCACTTGGAAAGACTGAGAAGTACAAATCCCACACCAAAGAGTGCTTCCAGGTTATAATACTGTCCACCGCCCCTCCAGGCTGTCAGAGCAGCTGCCATCCTCAGCCTTCGCTGCCCCCAAATCATGCAGTGGGTTCCTTCATGGACCTTTGTCTAACCCAGCTGGGCTGGAAACCATAGAAGGTGATCAACTGAGTCTCACTCATTCTCTAGGTTCTGAGAGTGATGGTGACAATGACAGCCATGTATGCTGCCATGTGACAGAAAAGCCAATGACCAAGCAATGGCCATGATCAGATACTCAGTGTATAAGTAGGTAGAATATGATTTGTATCTACAATATGCTAGGTTCTCTGTTAAACACTATTCATGCTTTACCTCATTTAACCTTGACAATCCTATTTTATGGATAAAGCAACTGAGGTCCAGAGAAACTGAATAACTTTCCCAAGTTCGTATACCAAGTGATAGAGCTGAGATTTGAATCTTAGTGTGTTTGATTTTAGAGTTTCTTACTACCTGCATGGTATACCCTCTTCTCTGAATCAGGAAATCACCTTTCTTTCAGAACAAAATAACAGAACCTTCAAGGATTCGCTCTAGAGAAGATTTTCCTGATTGGAGGATGGGGCCCTACCTTTTGCCCCACTCTCATCTTCCTTTTGTTTCTTTCTGCTACCACCATGGTGATAAGCGCCAAAGACATGGGTAGAACTTTCAAGAAATTAGATGAAGGGAGAACAGAAGGAAAACATGTATAGAATGTAAGAAACATAGACTCAGCCAGGTTTGTTTCGAGCTGTACAGTTTTCCAATCTTAGCAGGACTAGTGTCAAGGGCAATGCTCCAGGGCCTCCCACCTCCACTAAAATGAGAGATTTTGTAATGCAGCAAGATTTTGCCATTAAGAGCGTAGGTTCCGAGGCCAGGTGTTCCCAAGTTTCAAACCTGACTCCACAGCTTCCTAGTTCTCTGATCCTGAATGGAGAATCTCAGCCTTGCTGAGCTGTGGTATTCTTATATGTAAATGGAATAACAGTAGTCCCTGCTTTGCTGGGTGGTTGGAGGATTAATGAGACGATGTGCATGAAGCACTTTGCAGGATGTCTGGCATAAATAAGTCCTTGTTGAATGGGGTCTGCTACCTATTTGCTCAATAAATATTAGGCACAATCTATTTTATTTATTGGGCTTCAGCATAAGATTTCAATCTAACTATCTCCTTTGAAACTCCTCAGTACGTTTTTTGTTTTGTTTTTCATATAGATGTTATACATTTCTTATAAAGTTTTTTACTAGGCTTTTGAAGTTTTTGGTTGATTTTTTTCCCCCAAAGTGAAAACAGCTTTATTTATTTTTTATTATGAAAGTAATACATGTTTAATGTTAAGAAAAAAGTAAAATATACAGAAATGTAAATAATTCAGGAGTATCACTGATAATGGCACTATCCAGAGACAATCACAACATTTTGAGGTTTATCCTTCTTCCAGACTTTTCTAAGCATATACTTATAATAATCACACCTTCATTTTCAAAAATGAGATGACACCACACATGCTGTTTATTTTTCTCCTACCTTTCTATGCATCATACTCATCCTGCCATTTAACATGGACACTCCAAATCAAAGTCATAGGGCAGTTTTCTCAAGGTTTGCTCCCTGACAGCAAAACAACATAAAAAAGGGAAATGTAGAACAGAAAACTTGGGACTAGAAGACCCCTACAGTCTCTCACTGCTGTCAGATTCCACAGATCTACTCTGTGCCTAGACCAGCTTGGGGGCAGTAGAAAGATTCTCATTAAATGGGGCTACCTAGGTGAGGAGGGCAAAGTTTATGCTGGGTTTGGGACACAAGGTCTGCCAATATCACATACACACTGAGGAGTCAATACTTACGTACTGTTCTCCAAGCCTCATAGCCTTTCAGGGATGTAAAGGTAAAAGGCAACATCCAATGGGAGAGAGAATTTTGAGAAGAGATCCTTGGCTTACATGATCCTGCAGGACTCAGTTTTCTGGACCTGTATCTGGACTCAGAAATTATTTGGGGTTGGTCATTAAGCTGTTTTGTTCACCATCTCATTTTCCCACAGCACAAATTTATCCCACTGTTTAAACAGGAATACTAGTCTCCATAATTTCTTACAACTTTTAAGGAGTATGAAAGCAGCTTTGCTGAGGGAAGAAATAAAGAGTTGCCCAAAAGATAATTTTTATCAACTTTACAATTCTGCTTAAGGTAAGGAATGTGGCATAATGGAGTACAGATTGTATCATCAGGCAGTTTTATTGTGTGAATTTAGAAAATATAATGAATATGCTGATTATAGCCTCGCAGCAGGGGCGGAAAAAGTTGGATGATAATAGGAAACTGCAATTTTCTACTGTTCCTGGGCAAGGAGAGGATAAACTTAAGAAGCCCCACCTTTCCTTAACCAAACTGCACTATAAGGACACAAAACTTCTCAAGGGTGCAGGAAATACCTTAAAAAATAAATAAGAGAATAGGGGTTTATTAACCAAACCCCGGTGTCATCACCTAGAGATGGACTATTTCATCCCTGGCTATACTTCAGTCTTTACTGCTGGTAAACTGTTTCATAAATGCTACTAGTGAAATTGTCTAAAAACACAAGATGGTTAGAAAATAAGTTAGTCTTGAAATCATTTGTTAGACACTAACCACTTGTGGCAGTTTGATATAATTTATGAATTCCAAAAAAAGATATTTGATTATGTTTGTAAACTGGTAAACTGGTCTGTTCCTCTGGGACAGATACCCTTTGATTGTATTAGATTCAGCTGAGATGTCTTTAAGTTATGTTAAGATTAGGACTTTGATTCGACCATGTCAGTACAGTGTAACAGTCCCCACCCCCCTTTGTAGGCTATATAAACAGACACTCAATTTTAAGGAAACACACAGCAGTAGATACACAGAAGAACACAGAGGAATAGAGAGAGCTTCATAGACACGGAAGAGGAGAGAACTTGTCAGCTTTGATCTTGCAGCCCCGGGAAGAGAGATGAGCCATTCTCCCGACAGTTTACAGCTGACTTTGTGAAGAGACCAGAGCAGCTGAGTCCCGAAAGAAACAAGCCCTCCAGCCTACAGCTGAGATTGGGAGAAGCTGGGACCACAGAGCCTTAAGAGGAAAGAGGAAGGCTTAACCCTCCCAGACATCGCCCGCCATCTTGCTTCAACAAGTGGCAACAGATTTTGGTGAGAAAGTACCTCTTATGGGACCTTGAGTTGCACTCTTTAGGGCCTTGTAACTATAAGCTTCTACCCCAAACAAATACCCTTTATAAAAGCCAACAGATATCTGGTACTTTGCATCAGCACCCTTTTGGCTGATTAATCCACCACTGTTCAGCAACCCCTTCAATTTGGGCTAATTTTTAATATCCCATCAGGATCATTCACCTGTCAAAATTTATTGAGTGTCTACACTGGCTAGGGTGCCAAGGACAGAGAGAAGATATAATCCCCAGCTTTAGTCTAATAAAGCAAACAAATAAGGAAAGCAAAGTTTCCACAGTGGATAACTGCCTGACATATAGTAGTGCTCAATAAATCCTGAATAGTTGAATGAATACTATAAGAGAAGTGTGCAAAAAAACCAGGGTGCCTTTCAAAGAACATTTATCTTTTTCATAACAGACAGATGAACCTGAAAGTTCACTATTTTAGATTTGTACATAGAAACCATTGCTTATAATACCAGTAAATACCATAATAGATATGAGCTACCAATGTTTATATACCAAAAGGGGTGAGGAGCAATGATCAGGGAAAATATTATCACTCATTTTATGTAAAAGAATATTTTATTTCTTGTCCATAGAATTTATAAAGACTATACATGATTTGGACATGAGACTGTACCAGTCAACTGCCAAAGAAGAATCATCCATTCTATGCCTTCTCTTTTATCTGGTCACTCAGAAATCTAATGTCATCAACTATGATTGTTGTTGCCTGTCATCTCACATTATTTTTATCCATATATTCACCATAATCTACTTTTCCTTCCACAGAAACTCGAGACCCCTTTTTCACACACTGATATGCTACATCTCTGAGGCCTGGCCGGAATACTGATGTTCTGTGCCAAGTTGTCTTTTGACTGGCATCACCCATCTGGTAATCTTCACTTTCACCTGATCTCCACATCTCATTTTTGCAAGAGAAAATATTGTGACTCAATTTTTTCCTTCCATGTGTCCCATAACCAGGTCCTGACCCACTCGCCCAAGTAATTGCACATGGTTTAGAGATCTTTCAAGAACCAAACTGCTAGCTACTTCAGCCTCGTGTCTTACAAACTGATGAAGTACCTGTAATGCAGGTCTTTGAAACAAGGCTTCTATTTTCTTTTCTTTCAGTCTAATAGTTTCCTCACACTCTGGCCCATATAGTCTCCAGCCAGGGAAACGGTTTCAGGTGCACCAGCATGGCATGGCTCGTGTGAGGAAGGAGAATATGCCATGTGCCTTGGTATTTTGAATTGGATCTTTCTGTTATAACTTTAAAGTGTTTATTATGAAATATTTCAAATACTAAGTAAGTTTGAAAGGCAACTTTTAGTCCAGACTAAATTGGTTAACTCTAGCCCATTCTCCATGCAGAGCACATCTTCTAGGCAAAATGATCCTTTGGTGTCAAACCAATTGTGGTGGCTTAGAGCTAAGTACCCCAGGAAAAAATATATTCTTAATCTTAATCCATTCCTGTAGGTGTGAACCTATCGTAATAGGACCTTATAATGCAGTTACTTCAGTTAAAGTGTGGCCCAACTGAACCAGGATGGGTCTTAATCCTATTTCTGAAGGCCTTATAGGGAAAGCCACAGAGAGACTTCCAGGAAGAAGCCAGAAGTCAGAGGAACCCAGAGAAGCCAGGAGAGGCTGCCATGTATGTTGCCATGTGACAGAAGAGCCAAGGATCAAGTATGGCTGGCAGCCAGCTCCAGAACGCCATGGTCTTTCTGGAGAAAGCTTCACCTCGATGAAGTCTTGAGACTTCTCCTAGACTTAAAAGTGTGAGCCAATAAATTCCTGTTGTTTAAGCCAACCCATTGCATGGTATTTGTTTGAGCAGCCAGAAAAGTAAAACACCAAGGGAGTCATCCCCTCTCTGTCGTTGGTTGAGGGGCAGCCCACCCATTTCATTGTCTGGGAGACATGGGTACTGTGGTACAGTGATGAGCAGGCTTGCAGTGTTTGACACCCTAAAATTCCTTACCCACCAGTGAGGACCTTATCCAACACACACACATACACACACATGTAGGTACTTACCACCGGTACACACACTGGCAATATGCCATTCACTGCCCTGTATGCTTCCTTTTAAATGGAATAGATTGTGTATATATCAATCAATATCAATACTGAATAATTTTCCATTTTAGGAAGTGCTAATATTTATTTAGATAACAATATAACATTTTTCAGATATTTTGTCATTAAAAACTGCATAATGCTTATAAACATGCTTGAGGTACATCTTTCAGCCATTTTCTGATTATTTTTAAGATAAATTAATACTGCAGGACCAAAATGTTTCCACACTTGAGTAAGTTTTTTTTTTCCCATGGATGCTTATTCTTTTTTTTTTATTTATTATTCCTGCTTCCCTCCCTGAGATGGCTCCCTTGTCTGTCTGCTCATTGTCTGCTCATCTTCTTTAGGCAGCACTGAGAACCAAACCCAGGACCTCCCATGTAGGAGACAAGTGCCAACCACTTGAGCCACTTCCACTCCCTGCTGGTTGCGGCATCTGCTCATTGTGGCATCTGCTCATTGCAGGTAGCATCTGCTGCTGGTTGCGGCGTCTGCTGGTTGCAGCATCTGCTGGTTGTGGCGTCTGCTCATCTTCTTTAGGAGGCACCGGGAACCAAACCCAGGACCTCCCATGTGGGAGGCAGGCTCCCAATTGCTTGAGCCACATCCACTCCCCTTAAAAATGTTTTTGATACTGACATACTGTCCATCCAAAAAGTTGAACAATTTATATTCCCACATTTCCTCCAGCAGTGATGAATATCTAACCCAATCTTTGCAAAGTTAAGGTTTGTGTTTCATGATTTCAATTTGAATTTCATTATGTCTCATGATTTCAGTTTAAGTTTCTTTGGGTCCTAGTGACAATAAATTTTTTTACCTATGTTTATAGGTCATTTGAATTTTTCTTGAAAAGTGCTATTGTCTTTCCTTTTGTATGGAATATTCATCTTTATCCTATTGGTTTAGAAGCGCTTTTAATAAACAATGAATAAAATCCTTGCATTTTACTTTTGTTTAAATTACTTTACTTATATACTAAAATATTCTACTTATTTCAATCCCAACTGATTTGACATGCCACCAGTTTATCCTTTTTCTACTGTATGGTTTTCCATTGAATTTATACACTATAATTTAATTTTTCATTTTTGTCTTAGTTTGGTTGGCTTAAACAACAGGAATTTATCATTTCATGGTTCTGGAGGCTACAACCCCAAAATCAAGGTATCACCAGTCCATGCTTTCTCCCAGAGTCTGTAGGGTCTGGTGATCGCCTGCCAATCTGGCATTCCTTGCTTGTAGATGTATCTATGCCTGTCACATGGTGATCTCTCTCTCCTTCTCTGGCTTCCACTTTTAGTTTCAGCTGACTGTATCCGAATTTTCTTTCCTTATAGAACTCCGGTCATATGGATTAGGGCCCATCCTGATTCATTTTGACCTCTGTGATGGTTAATTTCATGTGTCAACTTGGCTAAGTTATGGTGTCCAGTTGTTTGGTCAAGCAAACACTGGCCTGATTGTTACTGTGAGGGTATTTAAATCCCTAGTTGATCACATCTATGACTGATTACATCTACAATTAACAAAGTAGAGTGCCTTCAGCGTGAGAGGCATCTCCTCATCCGATCAGTTGGAGGATTTAAAGGAAGAACTCAGGATTTCAGCAGTCAAAATTTGTTCCGCGTATAGCAGGAGCTGAGAAAATGACAGTTGCCCACCAGACTGAGAGGGATATATCAGAGCAAAGAAAGACTTGAACAAGTTCAGCTTGGCAAGTGAGAGTTTATGTGGGGAAGCTCTTCCATGGTGCTAAGTCCGAGCCTGGTTGTGGTCTAGAATCTTTGTCCTCAGCGGGAGGGCAGCATGGCACTTCCGAGGCTCAATATCCGCACTTGCCACAAAGCAAGAGGGGTCTTTTATATTACATGTCTACGTGATTTAAAAATGCAGTGCTCAGGACAGATAATCAAGGACTTGGACATTCACAGTGTTTCTCAGCTGGGCAGAAGTTTCACTTTCACAGTAACTACTTAAAACCAGCACTTACAATGTTTGTCAGTAGGGCTGAAGTTACAGCTTTACAGTAATTACGTAAGGGATCTATTAATATGAAGGTGGTCAAGCAGTTCACAGGACAGATTATTCTTAGAGTTTCTGGAAGAGAAGTCTAAGCATACAAGATTTACTTATCAGTCA
The DNA here is from genome assembly GCA_029593785.1 of Cabassous unicinctus. NCBI lineage: Eukaryota > Metazoa > Chordata > Mammalia > Cingulata > Chlamyphoridae > Cabassous > Cabassous unicinctus. The sequence continues at coordinate 6,719 of JAQZBX010017751.1, read as the reverse complement.
TGAGCTCTTTTTCAAGGCTTGCTGTGTAACTATTAAGAAATAAAATGCTGCTGTGACTAGAAGGGGAAAGAACTGGGAGGGTTGTGGGAAAACGCAAAGCCATATATGCTCCAGAAAGAATTTCTATCACTACTTCAGCCAGCCAGTTTCCTAGGGAATTCATCGTTATCTTCATTGGAGTTCCCAACTTGCAGCTTCCCCTGGGGAATTCGACATCACCTTCATTGAGTTTCTAACTTATGGAAACAGAATTCGGATTTGCCAATAATAATATCTTAATATTTACATCTATATATCCTGTGGGTTCTGTTTCTCTGGAGAACTCTAACTAATACAGTCTCATCTAAATAGAATATGCGAAGACCCTATTCACAAATACGTCCACACCATAACTAATAATTCCATCTTCAAAGGTCCTACTTGTAAATGGGTCTGCAATCACAGGACCAAGGGTTAAGACTTAAACATATCTTTTGTCGGGGGTATGATTCAATCCCCAACAATTTTCTTATTGATAAATATTTTAGGCTATATCTGATGTTCCATCATTATAATGTTTCAGTGAAATCCTTCTATATAACCCCTGGTGTGCTTCGGTGAAAGTTTCTTTAGGTGTATGCATACAATTGCTGAGTCATAAAGTGTCACCAAATTGTGTTCCAAAGTGGTACACTGACCTCCAATCCTACCTGCAGAACATGAAGCTTCAGCTTTCTCCATTTCTTTCCCAACAATAATATTCTGTTTTAGGATGTACCAATATTTAGTTAAATCATATTTATTTTAACATTTATAAATGGACAGACCATTTATAAATGTTTCTGATTTTTTTTTGTTACTGTTGCTTTTAAAACTCTACTGTGTCTATTAACATGACCATATATCAACTCGGTATTGTCACACTTCTTATATTTGTCCTTCTGAAGAGAACAAATGGTATTTCATTTCTATTTTAATTATGTTTCCTGATTATTATTGATGTTGAGCATTTTATTTGCCATTCAAATTTCACTTCTGTGAATTCCCTTTTCCTGTCTGTATTAGTTAGAATATAAGTAAAACTGGTACAACAAAGACCCCTGACTACAGGAACTCTAAAGCACAGAAATTCATTGCTCTCTTGCATAGTAGTGCAGTGGTAGTCAGGCAGATGGGTGAGTAGACAGTTCTGCCCCAGGAAGTAATCCAGGGATCCAGGTTCCTTCTTGTTGCCATGCCATTCTCTTGAGTGTGCTCTTAGTCCATCATCTGGCTCGCCAGCTTCAATTATGTCTGCATTCCAACCAACGAGAAGGGGTTGAAAGCAGAAGTGGAGTGCAAACAAGCGCCTTTTTAAAATACGTGATTTAGAAAATGTAATTATTCCTCCCATTAAATATGATTGGACCAGATTTAGTCATGTGGACATACTTAGCTGCAAAAGAAGATGAAAAATGTAGTCCTCAGCTGGGCAGTCACTGGTACAACAAAGGGATTTCTTTGCCATATGGAATAAGACAGAAGAATATCAGGAGACAGTTAATCATCTCTATCACAGTATTTGCCTGTTTTTTAGGGAGTCATTTGTCTTGTACTTATTAATTTAGGAGTTCCTTAAATAACTTATATATTGATTTTTGAAGGTTATATACACACAAATAACATTCCCCATTCCTATTTTCCTATGTAAATACAATATCTTTTCTTTGTATATATGATGTTTTTCTCCATATGGAAATATTTTAATTTAATGTAGTGATTTTTTTTCTTTATGGCTTCTACTTACTGTATTTTATTTAAGAAATTCTTCCGTATTCCTATGCCAGTATGTTTTCTTCATTTTTTTCTAAAAGTTTTACTTTTCTTATTTAGGTCTTAAATTTACCAAGAATGTATTTTTGCATATTACTTAAGGTAGGGATCCAATTTTTTTTCATATAAATAACCAACTCACCAAGCAATATTCATTGAATAGAATATCCTCTCTTCACTGACTTCTAAAGTTCAATCTTTAATAGACAAAGTTTCTATGTATTTGTGCCGGTCTGTTTCTGGCTCTCTAATCTTTGCCAATACCCCATTTTCTTAATTGTTATAACTTTATAATAAGCCTTGATAATACTTTAATGCAAATTTCCATGCTTTTTTCTTCTCCTTCAAAAATTCCCTGGCTATTCTGGGCCTTTTTTCTTCCTTATAACATTTAGGACCCATTGAACATATTATGGGGAAAATTTTTTGGTGTTTTGTTTAGAATTTCATTGAATTCATAGATGAATTTCATTGAATTCATAGATGAACTTGGGGAAAAATTAATATCTTTGTGATATTGATTCTTATTAGCCATAAAACAGTATATTTCTCCATTTATTTGAGTTATCTTTTGTCATCAAATAAAATTTTATATTTTTCTTTATAGAATATCCATATATCTTTGGTTAGGTTTATTCCAGCTACCTTGTAGTTTTGCTGCGATTATGTGTTTTCTATTATATTTTCTAATTTGTTGTTTCAGTTGTAGAGGGATACTGTTAATTAATGTATATTGATCCTGCATCAAGTGATCTTGTTGAAATCTTAAAAGTTCTAATACTTGGTCTGTAGATTCTATTAGATTTTCTATTAACTCTAAAGATAATGATAATTGTGTCTCTTCTTGTCCATTTATATCTTTAATTTTTACTCCTGGTCTTTAACATTGGCTAGAGCCTCGAGGACAATGGGGACTGCTAGAGGTGATAACAGGCCTCCTTGCCTGGGCCTGATTTAAATGCAACTATCTAAGTTTCACCATTAAGTATAATATTTGCACTTTGCCTTTGACAGGTTAAGGAAGTACTCTTCAATTCACAGCTTGCTAAAGGTTTCATATCTATAAATGGCTGTTAAATTTTCTCAAATGCTTTTACTGCATTTATGGAGGAGATTATAGGGTTTTTCTCCCTGTGTCTGCAGTAAAATTTCTGTTATTGAATCATCTTTGCATTCCTGATATGTTTTTTTACATTGCTTAATTTCTAATATTTTATTTAGACTGTTTTTGTATCTATGCGTATAAGTGAAGATTATCCTGTAATTGTCGTATGTGTGTGTGTGTGTGTGTGTGTGTGTGTTTTCCTTGTCCAGTTTTGGAAACAAGGCTACAACATAACTGGCTATCTTCCCATTTTCCCCCAAATTTCAATTTTATAAAATAAGAGTTATTTGCTCCTTGCAAGTTTTGTAAAACTTGCCAAGAAGTGCTTTTTCTATCAATGTAGTTTTTTAGGGTTCATGGTGTCTCCAGATTTGCTGTTTCTTTGACAAACTTTGTTAATTTATATTTTCTAGAAAGTTGAGTACATCATCTGAGTTTTTGAATAATTTCTTAAAATTTTTAAAATCTCTACTGTTTCTGTAATTATGGTCCCTTTTCATTCCTAAATCTATTTGGTTGCCCATTTGTTATTTGAGCCTGTTTGAGCTGGGTTTTCTGTAACTTGAAACTAAAGCAGTTCTAACTGGTGGAGGCAAAGACGTAGGAAAATATAACGTGCGTGTGTACCGCAGCGATTAATTCAGGAGCTATCTCCCATGCTGCATGACTTTGTGCATCTTCCCTTTGCTATACATCAGTTGCCCTTCAAGACATGGCTGAGCTGTTACCTCGTCCTAGAAGCCTTCCCTGACTGTCCCCCACCCCTGGTGAGTCCGGATATTTTTCTCCTATGTTTCCCTCTAGAACAGCACTTGTTGATCTGAACTGAAATGATCTGTATTCATCCTGTCTCTCCTCAGGGCAAGTGCGTGATACTCATATTCATCACTGTAGCCCCAGAGCTGGGCAGGCGCCTCACACTTAACAAGCGCACGACAAATTCTTTCTGAACAGAGCTACAAACAGAGCAGTGTGGTTACCTCAGGAAGAGCAGGCCGAGAAAAGGTCCAGAGGGAGCATTTTGCCCACCACGCATCATTCTCGAGTTACAAAGATACAGCAGTCGCCCACCCCCTTGGATGGGCAGTTTTTGTCTGCTGCCCTCTTGCCTCTTACTCTGTGAACATCAGGCTTTATGCTGGACACACGGCAGCGTGCCTCTTGGAAATATGTCTTGCCTGGCAGAGCTGGGGCATCCTCTCCTTACTCCAGCTTCTACCCTACCCCTCCCTTCCCACTTCCCCACCTCACAGGTACTTCCACCATAAGGCAGAGAAATTTGGCGGAAGAGGTTGGGCTTTGGAGCTAAAGAGTCCTCAGTTTAAATCTTCCCTTACAAGCCATGCAATTCAGGGCGATTTGATTCTCCACTCTATACCTCAGTTTCTTCCTTTGTAAAAATAATAACCAGCTCCCAGGATTGTGGAATTCCTGCCTTATAGTAAATGTTCAGCAAATTTATAATGCAACACTTCAAGCCATTCTGATGTTCCAAGCTAAAAGTGTCTTCCTTTCTGTTCCCCATCCCCAGTGCCAAGATTCTGATTTCTGAGCACCCTAGAAGCTGCATGCATCCATTCCTGATCCCCCCACCCTACCCTCCACCCTCCCCAGTTCACAGCAACTCTATACTCTACAGTGAGATACAGGTCTCTGTCAGGGCCAGTTATCCCTTCTGCCCTTCTCATCTCTCTTCACAATCTTATCCACAGTTCTATCTCTCTCTCCTTTTTTTTTTTTTTTTTCATTCCCTGTTTACTAGGTGGAGGAGGCCCCTGGCTAGGAAAAGCCCAGAAGCAATTTAATGGTATACACTTAATCCTTTTGTTGTTTTCTAGCTCTCAGAGGGCAGAAAGCCAGGTGCTCCCATTGCTCTTCGTGGGTAACTCAATTACGCGAATTAAAAGGCTTTGGTTACATTATTAATTTTGAGGCTGTGTGTCTCTCACCCACTAGGGATCCAGGAGAGCCTTAGATACAGATGGTCTGCAAACTGCCCTCCTTTCTGGACAGGCACACATCAGATAATCCTTCGAACCCCTCACCCACGTGCCTGGCATGGAGCGGGACTCTCACAGGACTCTCTCGTGTGACTTTTCTAACAACCCTGGTGTATTAGTCACTCAAAGGGGTGCTGACGCAAAGTACCAGAAATCTGTTGGCTTTTATAAAGGGTATTTATTTTGGGTAAAAGCTTAGAGTTACAAGGCCAAAGAGTCCAGCTCAAGGTACCATAAGAGGTACTTCCTCACCCAAAATCTGTTGCCATGTGTTGAAGCAAGATGGCGGTCGATGTCTGTGAGGGTTCAGCCTTCCTCTTCCTCTTAAGGCTTCATGGTCCCAGCTTCTTCTGATTTCAGCTGTAGGCTGGAGGGCTGGTTTCTTTCCGGGCCCAGCTTCTCTGGTCTCTTCACAAGGTCAGCTGTAAACTATCAGGCGAATGGCTCATCTCTCTTTCCAGGCCTGCAGGATCCTCTTCCGTGTCTATGGAGCTGTCTCGCTTCCTCTGTGTATCTTCTCCTGTGTATCTACTTCTGTGTTCTTGATTGAGCATCCTTTATATACCCCACCAAGGGAGTGGGGCCTCAACTCTGAGCAGCTCTAATGATGTGGTTGAACCCAAGTCCTAATCTTGATTTAATCAAGTAAACTTAAAGCCTTTGAATTTAACACAAAGGGTATCATACCCAGAGAAACAGACCAGTTTACAAACATAATCACTATCTCTTTTTGGAATTCATAAATAATATCAAATTGACACACCTGGCAAGTGGGAGACACAGGGCCTATGTTGCAGGTGCTTTCCCAGGGAACCAGAGACTCTGAGGTTCAGTCAGGTGAGTGACTTGCCCACAGTCATTCCCAGGCAGATTAGTGGCATGGCAAAAACTAGAACACAGCCCTATGGACATATAGGCTGGGTTCCTTAAGCGACATTCTGCAGCATAAGCACCAGCATACACAATGCGATTCTTTGTACACATCAGAGTGTATTTATTTATGCCATGAGCACAGACTTGGGTTGTTACCACATTCTGTGAGCAGCATGCTGTAGCTGATTGTCCTTTCCAAAGATGGCCACATACATATTTCATCTCACATGCTCTTCTCCAGTGTGACTTGGCAAGTCCCCCCAACCCCCAAGAAGAGGTTAAATATAATTCCCCTCCCCTTGAATCTGGGCTTCCCTTATTGACTTGCTCATAACCAATAGAATGTGGCAGAGTAGTGCTCCATGACTCTTCAAGCTAGGCCAGAAAAGTCCATGCAATTTCTCCTGGGTTTTCTTGGTTCAAATGCTCCCTCTTGGAATGTTCCCTCCCAGTATCCAGCCACCATGATGTGAGAATCCCAAGCCACAAGGAGTGTGGCTTCAGTCTACAGTCTCAACTGAGCTCAGCCTTCAAGTTAGCCCACCTGCCAGATATGTAAATGAAGAACCCTCCAGATAATTGTAGCCCCCAGGCATTTGAGTCTTCTCAGCTGAGGCCCCAGAAGTTTTAGAGCAGAGAAAAGCCATCACCCTGTTGGGAGACAATTCTCCATGGGTCTCCTGCATTTCTGCATGTCTTATGAGCAGAGACACTCGCTGCCTTTGTTTCAGACTATCATTTCAAAGATTTTTTTTGTAGTGAGCAACCATGGGAGAAAGAGATAGTGCCTCTCTCTGGACCAAGGGGCAGATTTGTTTACAGTCCAGTATAATAACGATAATGTCTCCCTTTGAAGCATAAGGTGGGCATGTTTCTTTCTTATCATAAAAGATTCAGGTTCCCTAAGCTCAAGGTTCCTATCCTGCAAAGCAACACACTATGTGTAGAGG
>JAQZBX010017750.1:0-35272 GCA_029593785.1 Cabassous unicinctus | reverse complement strand
TGGAATAACTTTTTCCAACCTTTCATTTTCAATATATTGGTATCATTTGGTCTTAAGTGAGTCTCTTGTAGACAGCATATAGATGGCTCATATTTCCTTATCTATTCTGCCAGTCTGTCTCTTATTTGGGAGCTTAAGCCATTAACATTTATTGTTATTATTGTAAAGGCTGTTATTATTTCATCCATTTTTATCATTTTGACATTTGAGTTTTAACTGTCATATTTTTTCCATCATCCTTTTTACACTTTTACTTACTTTTACTGATATAATCTTCATTTTTATACTCCATTCCAAGTCTTTCTCGCCTGTCTTTTCTTTTCAGGCTGTAGCACTCCCTTTAGTATTTCCTGTAAGGCCAGTCTTTGGGTTACAACTTCTCTCAACTTCTGTTTATGTGTGAATATTCCAAACTTGCCTTCATTTTTTTTTCTTAACAAATCAATTTTATTGATACATATTAATAAAGAAGAAATCCATCCAAAGTGTACAATCAAAGGAATTCAAAGTAATCACATACTTGTGCATTCATCATATCATTCTTAGAGCACTTTCATTATTCAAGTAATAATAATAATAAAAACCTTAAGCTTATCACCTCTCAGTCTCTCTGTGCTTCCTCTCCCATATATAGTGGCTTTTCTTTACCCTTCTCTCAAGTATATATGTATTTATATTTTGTAAAAAAAGAGTTTTTTATATGCAATATCACCCATATTTCTGTTTTACATGAGGTTCTACTACCTTATAAAATCCAGTGTAACAGTTTTTAGCCTACCTGTGGATTCCTAAAACAGCTCACTCAGACAGGTCTTGCCCCCACTCAGCTGTTTTTTGTGGGAGACATCTGGTTATGTTCCTTTGGAAGAAAAAAATTAGGACCAGTCAAAAGGAAAGAGATAGAAAACAAAAAGAATAATAGTAATTGTATTAGTAAAAGGCAGGAGAGCAAACATACAAGACCTAGGATATTGAAAAATTAATGCGAGTAAGAAGCACAAAGCAATAAGATTAGGAAAGAGGAACTGAAATAATGAATCAAGAAATAGAATAGACAAACAAATATATAGAATGAATTAAAATGCTGGAGTGGTGAGAAAAAGGGAAAAGAAAACAGAAACTAGAAAAAAAAGGTAAAAAAAGAAAAATTATACAGAAAAAAAGGGAAAGAGGGGAAAATACAAACAAGAAAAATTGGAGACCAAATAAATGAGGTGGAATGAAAGAACAACGGAGAACAAAAAATATAAAAATGAAATGAGTGAAAAGAGGTAACATAGGTAGAATAGATCAGTAACCAAAAAATAAAAGAAAGAAAAGCAAAAATTAACAAGCAGAAAAAGAAAGGGAAGGGATACAAACAAGCAAGAAACAAGACAGCAGCAACTTGTTTTTTTTAAAAAAGGTGACAGAGGAAAAAAATAATAAACATGGGAAAAAAGCCTTCTTTCTTAGACCCTTAAGGATCTTCTCAGACTACTGGTGTTCCTTAATCATTCATCCTGCATCCTGCCCTCTGCAGGTTTTGAACTGGGTTTTAGTGAGTAAAGTAAGGGAAATAAAATAAAATGAAAAAAATTTTTAAATAGGAGATCCAATTAAAGCTAATACAAAGAAAATATTTATATGTTCCCTGTTGTAAATTTTCAGCTGGACCCCAGATTATTGCTGGCTTCACTGTCTGCCCTCCTAATTGACTCAGAGCACCTTCCTGTGGAGGTAAACTTCTGCTCTACTCTCAGTTACATACAATTTGCAAGGAGTTTTACCCTCACTTAATACCTCAGGGGTGGGGGAGGGGAGCCCTTCCTGGCAGCTAGGAGGTTTAATAACTCACAATTACTTGTTTTGGCTTCTTCATGTCTTTGATATTGATTCTTTTGGGAGTTGGTAAACAGTGTCTTGGTTTCCTGCGCACCAACGCACGTCCCCATGGCAGCCTCTCGCTTTTTTCTTTATTGTTTTTGTGAGAATTAAGATTTGTATGTCTAACCAGTCGGCCATGTTCCCACAATCCGCCCAGAACATTAATCTTAGCAATTGCTGAATATATATTGTTTTTAAGTATACATGTAATATTTACTAAAAGACTACATATGCAAGGCGTTAATATAAACCTCAATATTTCTAAAGACTTATGGTATTACAGAATACATCTGGCCACAGTGAATTATACCAGAATTCAATAAAAGAAAGATAAATGTGGATATTAAGTAACATGTTCCTAATTAACATGAATCAAAGAAAAAAAATGACAGTGAAGATTAGAATGTATTTTGAACTGAATAACAATAAAATATGACATGTAAAAAATTGTGGAATTTCGTTAAAGCAGTGTGTAAAGAGCAATTCATATTTTTAAGAACATACTTTAGAAAATATGATATGTTGAAAAACTAGTGGCCTAAATTTACATTTTAAGAGGCTAAAAACAAACAAATTAAAACCAAATAAAATAGAAGGAAGAAAATAATAAATGTAAAAACATAAATCAATGATACAGAAAAAATTGTAAAATAAAGAAAATAAAATTAAAGAATTGCTTTTGGAAAGGTTAAATTGAAAATTTCTTGCATGTGGAGACAAGAAAATACAAAGAGAAAAAGTGGAAAATATCAAATAAGGAATGTAAAAGGTGATATCACTTCAGACACGACTCATACTAAATAATGAGTAAATTGTTAAGAATATTAGGCCAATAAATTTGGCAATTAACATAAAATAAACATATTCATTGAAAAACACATCTGAACAAAACTGAGGCAAAATAAGATGAATATGCCAATATGTTTACAAGTCATTAAATCCATAATTAGTAACAATCTCACAAATAACATTCAGGCCCAGATGGCTTCACTAGTGAATTCTTCCAAACATTTAAAATATATATATATTACTAGTTTTACAGAATCTTATCCTAATAAAAGGGGAAACAATTTAAATATTTTTATTAGACCAAGTTGACATAGACAAAAATTGGAAAAGCTTTGCAAGAAAAAGAATTTACAGGCTGATTCAACTCATATACAATTTTTAAATTCTTAAAAATGAATTAGCAAAGCAAAGGTAGTGATATAAAGAAAAGTATACACATCACCATAAAATGTGGTGTTTCAAGAAATGTTAGGCTGACTTAACAATTGAAAATCAACTTACAAAATCTATCACATTAGTAGAATAGAGGGAAGAAAATATGATCATCTCAAGAATACAGGAAAAAGCCTTTGCTAAAATATAATCCCCACTCGTTATTAAAAATTTGCAGTAATCTTTTAATAGAAAAAGTTTGTTCATATCATAAATTGGAATATTGGAAGCTTTCCCACTGAGTGGAAGTATATGACAGCAATTCTTCTCACACTTCTTCTATTTATTATTGTATTAGAGGATTTAGACAAAGCAATAAAGAAAGAAAAATAAAGTCATCTCCCATTATTTGTCAACTATTGAATTGTTTTTGTTGAAATATCCAAAAGAAACTGCAACCGAAGCACTAGAATTAATTAGTAAATTTATTAATAATTAAATTTAGAACGATTACTGGACAAAGGTCACAAAACAGCAAAAAGTGACTCTTTTAAATACTGCCAACAAAAAAATTAGAAAGTGAAATTAAAAATATAGTCCACCTATAGCTATAATACAACAAATCACTAATTGTCTAATACCAAGTACTACCAAAATAGCAAGTAACATGTGTATCAATATTGTGTATGGCCTGCCTATATTCAACAATCTACAACTATAAAATTGTTGGAAGAAATTAAAGAAGACCTAAATGGTGGCAGAGTAGGAGGTGGAGAGATATGCCATGTTTTAATAAATTAGAACTCTTAGTATTGTAAAGATGTTAATACTCCCCAAACTGCCCTGTGGATTCAATGAAATCTTATTTAAAGTACCTTAGGGAATTATTTGCTGTTTTTTTATTTTCATAAAATTATCAAGGTGAGTTTAAATTTTTATGAAAAAAAAAGGGTTGCAAAGAGGCAAGGCATTCTTGAGGACCTAAACAAACTAGTTTAAATTACATTGCCAAATATGAAATTTTTTTATAAAGCTACTGTAAATAAATCAATGCAATATTGTTTCAAAGTAGAGAAACACATTAATGGAATTAAATGATGAACTCAGAAAAAGATTCATTTATATTCCCTCAATTGATTTATGGCAAGGTTGTCACTGCAATGCTATAGTAAAGGATAATCTTTTCAATTAATAATGTTGGGTTATTTGGATTTTCATATAGAAAAATCAACATTGTTCCTTACTTCCCACCATATGCAAAGACAATTTCAGAGGGATCATTAAACATAACTTGTAAGATATAAGAATGAAAGTTATTGAATATAAAATAGATAACTATCTTCACAATACAGGGTTAGGCAATGATTTATTAAACAGAACACAAAGCAATTTAACACCAAAAAAAAAAAAAATGAAATGATGAATTAGACTTTATAAAAAATGAAGAACTTTTGTTTTTCAAAGACAACATAAATAATGTGAAAAGGCAAGCCACAAATAGGAGAAAAAATTCTAAATATACACCTGAAAAAGAACTACTATATATGATATGTACAAAACTTCTAAAAATAAATTTATAAATGAGACACAATCTCTTATAAAGAAAAATTATTTGAAAAGGAACTTCACAGAATAGGCTATCTGAATTGTTCAACAAACATATAAAAATATGTTCAACATCATTAATTATCAGATGGCTATAATTGGTAAATTTGGCAGTTACATGTTGGCGATTTTTTTTTTAATTCAAACCCTCATACATTGATGAAGTGAGAAATAATTGGTACACTATTTTGAAAAATTATTAGGCAACATCAACCAAGCTAAACATATGACTACAGTGTAGTTGATCAATTCAATTCCTACTTATATATTCTAAAGATATGAGTTCATATATCACCAAAAGGCATGTAAAAGTATAGTCTTAGCATCTTCATTTATAGTAGCAACATGTTAGGAACAGTGCAACTACCTATTAATAAGAAAGGTACAAATTAATTGTGCTATATTTGTATAACTTAGGAATAAAAGGAATAAACTGCTAATACCATAACTTGGATGAAAGCCTCAGATGTAATGTTGAGCAAATGAAGCAAAGGCCAGGAGAATACCTTCTGTGCATTTCCAATCATGTCATTAACAGGCAGATTAATCTTTGTACTATTATTTAGCATAGCAGATACCTCTGGGACTAATTGACCTGGATGGACATGAAGGAGGTTTTGGGTGCTAAAAATATGTTATATCTGGACCTGTGTGGACACTAAATGAGTATATGAAAATGAATCATGCTATATATGTTGCAATATGTTCCTTAATGTATGTTACACATCAATGTTTAAAAAGTCTTTATATTTTCAAAACTACATGCTGAAAGATTCCATTTGAAATATCATGGTATCTTTGTTAGTTTCAGATAATCAATTTTTTGTTGAGAGAAATGGACATGTTTGTAGATGAAACAAGATTGGCCATAAATTGATACTTATTGACACTGTGGCAGGTACAGGGTATGCATTGTGAAATTTCCTTGAATAATGCACATTAAAAATTAATAGAAATAAAATGCTTAACACATGGCCTGGTATAGAGTATCTGTGCAATAGGTATGATTTATCAATAGATAGAGACCCACACAGTAGACAACAGAATATTAAACTCCCATCCCAGGGAGACCTGTTACTTTCTCAAAAATGCAAAAATCTGTGGAATATATAGGCAGTGCAAAATAAAAGGAAATAAGCCAATATGCCAACCCCTCAATCTTAATGCTTGTACTTATGGACCTTACTCCTGTTAAAATGAAACTTAGCCTAAATACAATTAATGCCTAAGAGTTACTTCCAGAAAACCTCTTTGAAACTCAAATGTGGCCTCTGTCTATGCTAAACTCAACAAATCAACTTACAGCCTTCCCCACAATGTGGGACATAAATCCCAGGGATGAGCCTCCCTGGCACTAAAGGATTATTACTAAGCAAGAACCAGCAATTATTTTGTTAAAACACCTTGACTAAAAGAGGGAAGCATTAAATAAAAAAGAGATTTTATGGCTATGAGATTGTAAAGTGAGTTGGGAGGACCTTCTGGAGGCTTTGCTTTATTCAGGTTTCAGGCAGATAATACCAACTGTTACAGAAAACAAAGCCTCAAATAAAAGGGTTCCTGAGGACCCTAGGAAGGTCCTGACAGTATAGGGAAGGGCAGATAGCCTCATGAGTCAACAACTGCTTGGTGGGCCCTATTTGGGAACATATCATAGTATATTTCCCCAATATAATAAAGTTAGAATCATTTATAATCTCCCTACTCAAGAGTCTTCTTTCCCTTTTATTTGAATCTATACTTACCAGTATACCCATTAAATATATGTATCAGAGATTTCAGTCTTGGAATGTTCATATGCTGGTTGAGGCTGAATTCAAGCAGAGTTGCAACCAGTACCTACATTCCAGTTCTTTGGACTTGCCTAGGACAGCTATCGAAATGAGTATGATGGACAAGTCCATCCCAATGAACAAGGAGTATATAGAACTGCAAGCGAAAACATTTCTATCCACCTGCCCCATAATAATTAAGTCCTTTCTTTATCTGAAGCAGTCCTCAAGATTGAGGAATAAAGGAACATAAGGGGGGACTGTAATCATTGACCAAAGTAGTTTTATTGTTTTTGTAGCATTATCATATGGTAATGGAAGAGCTTGTAACATTAATATGAGATAGTGGTTACAAGAAGTTCAGAGGGAGTAAAGGGATGAATGGGTGGAAGACGGGGCATTTTTAGGACATTAGAATTATTCTGTATGATACTAATGACAGGTACATGACATTATGATGCACTTGTCAAAACATATAAAACTGCACAGAGCAAAGTGTAAACCATAATGTAAACTATAGACCTTGGTTTGGAGGAATTCTTCAATAATGGTCCATCAATTTTAACAAATGTACCACAGTGATGTAAAGCTATTTAAAATAGGAGAACATGTTGTTGTGGATGGGGTGGCTGCTATATGGGAATCATCTATACTTTTGATGCAAATTTTTCTGTAATCTAAAACTTCTCTAAAAATAAAGTTTAATACAAAATATTTTTTACTGTTTCTTACTTTTAATGTTTCTGAAATTTTCAAGCAACTTAGAAGACTATTTATAAGGACGCTTTTGACTGAAAAAGGCAGGTCTCTTAAAACAAGTCTTGTAGGAACAGTGACTTCTCAGACTTGGCTTTTAGGTCAACTTTCAGTGAGCCCGAAGCAGCAGGTGACTTTTATTCCTGCAATGCAGGTCTCCAGCTCTTCAAACTCAAGGAAAGTGAGGAGCAAGACTGAAACCTAAACTTCTAGAAATGGAAAGCTTCTTATAACTTAGTAGTCAGCAAATCCACTGGTCTCCCTTTGGATAGTCCTAGCACTTACCAGATCAGGAATTCATGACAAGGAGGACATTGTTCATGGTGTTGTCGTTCTGGGTGTTAGGGCATAGACTGGGCTAATAAGAGACGTGGTAAGGGTCATCAAGGTGCAAAAATGTTGAGGATAATAATTCACCAGAGTCAGGACTTTTGTATTAGATTGAATTAGATTTAGTGCTGTGGAACAGTTGACACTGAGTTGTAAGAAGGTGTTCCTACCCTTAGAAAGAGCTTCTCACGGTTTTGAACCTTTTTCATGCAACTTCCCTTCCTGCTTAATAATATCAATATATATTGCTCTAAGAAACATGTGATTCAAGTTTCATCTGCCATTTTATTTATATTAGTTTTTATATAATTAAACTTCAACTCTTTTTTAAGGAAAATTAAATTTTGCTGGGGGTGACAACATTTGTATTTTCATTCTACAGTGCTTTCAGTTTTAACCAACAACTAATTCATTTTATACATTATGAATCTTACATTAGAAAAAGATATATTGCACTTTGTATTTATTTTTATGCTTACCTTGATAATATTTCATTATTTAAATGTTGATTATATTGATATCATTTGTAGGCTTTTCTTACAGGTTTTATTGAAAATATCTTGTTGCTGAAAAATACTTCTTTGATTAAAGTTTCTTAAATACAGAACTCTGGTTAAACCAAGAGAATTTGAATCCTTACCAGCACTGCTGAAAGCAGTCCAATATAATTATAATGCAAGCAACAAAAATAATTTAAAATTTTCTGGTAGGCTCATAAAAGTACATTTTAATAGCGTATTTTACTTAACACAATATATACAAAATATCATTTTACATGTAATCAATATAAAATTATTAATGAGATAGTTTCAATTTTTCATACTAAATTCTCATAATTCAGGATAGCCACATCCTAAATACTCACTAGCTAAATCTATCTAGTGGCTACATGTTTGGAAAGAGCAGAAGAGATTAGTTTTTCATATCTGTAAAATAGGAATAAAAATACTATACAGTTGAGCAATTCTAAATTGAAGACTCTCATACTTGGTTCCAATCACATTCATTACCATTCTACTTGAACATTAAAACATGTTTATTAGTAAACTTTACTATCTCACACCTCTTTACAGTCTTGAGCATTATTGGAGAGTCAAAGAGCTTTTGTGTACGTGGGTTTTATATATGTCTAATTACCATATTAAAATTAAATCTGATACTTTAAAATCTATTTTTATTAATTCAATTACAATTCACAATAAGCCCCATTGTGTGTTGACATAAATAACATATCTCTATGAAAAATAGCTAAAATTCCAATTTCCCCCTTCCAAAAATAGTGAGAAGTGAGGCAATGTTTTACATTTTGAAAAGTTCTTTAATATCAACCTTAATAGAATAACTGGAGTACAAAAAAATATCAAATTGAAGAAGGTTAAATCTAGGAAAATTTTCAAAGAGATTCTACTAAAACTACAGTACTTCCTTCAATGTGGTAAATGTCATTCATGAAATATTCATAGGTAATAGTATTCTAAATGGTGAAAGACTTAAAACATTCCCCCTGAGCAAAGGTCAGGAGTAAGGCAATGATGTGTGCTTTAACCATTACCATTCAACATTATATTGGAACAATTAAGAAAAATTAAGCACAAAAAAGAAATATAAATCATCCAAATTAGAAAGGGAGAAGAAAAAGAATCTATATTCATAGATGACATGATCCTTCATGTAAATAACCACAAGGAATACACAAAAAAACTACTAATGCTAATAAAGGAATTCAGAAAATTTGTGCACTCCAAGATTAACATAAAAAAAACCCACAATGGTACCTGCTTTGTTTCTATGTACCAGGATAGAAAATCTGAAACGGATATTTTTTTAAATCCATTCACAATAGCATCCACGAAAATAAAATATCTGGGAATAAATATAACCAAGGTAGTGAAGGAGTTATATACTCAAAAATGCAAAACACTGATGAAGGAAATTATAGAAGACCAAAATAAATGTTAAGACATCCAGTGTTCATGAATAGGAAGACTTAATATTCTTAAGATGTCAATGCTACCCAATGTTAACTACAGATTCAGTGCAATCTCATGGAATTTCCACATGACTTTATTGTAGAAATGGAACTTTTCAGGTCTTTTACACATTTTTATTTTTTGTCTTTTTATTATTGAAATGTGGTTATAGTTTGAATATGTAGAATATATATGTATTTGCATATATGTAATTCATATCTAATTTTTGGAAATCAAAAATGTGATGAAGAAATTCTTTGATGTTCTCATTAATTGACTAAACACAGCTGAAGAAAAATCAGTGAATGTGAGCATGTGTTAAGAGAAATTACCCAAGATGAAACACAGAGAGTAAAACCAGCAAGAAAAAATGATCAATTGATCTAAGAGCTGTTGGACAATTTGCTGAGGTGAAATCTTAGACAATTGCTTTATTTTCTTTTGTCTAATATGTCTTTGAAGACTAAATTGTGATAGTAAGCAATGTTTAGTTTTATCTTAAAATTTTCGTATGTTATGTTCTATCATTTAGGTTGAATTGAGTTCAAAATTTCCCTATATCATCTTCGACTCATCAGCTTTTTAAGACAGTCATGCTTCATTTCCAAATGTTTTGCATCTTATTTTAGATGTAATTCCTTAATGACTTTTTTGTCTATTATAAAAATTGTGGGTTTACAGGACAATCATGCATAAAATACAGTATTCCCATATGCCACCCTATTATTAACACATTGAATTGGTGTGAAACAGTTGTTTCAATTGATGATAGTCCATATTTATAATTTATAATTGTACTGTTTTTATAGTTCATTGTTTAACTTAGGGTTAACTGATTTTATAGTGTAGCCCCATGGATTTATTTAAAAACTTTTTATTCTTTTGCCATATATGCAATCTAATATTTCCCCTTTTGTTCACATTGAAATACCTATTTCAGTGCTATTAATTATGTTCACAATGTTTTTCTGCCATCACCCCAATCCATTACCAATACATTACCAACAATCCAAATAAGAATTTGTACATTTTAAGCCTTAAATTCCCTTTATTATTTCCCCTGTTCCCCTGGTAAAATATATTATATTTATAGATTCTCACTCTTTGTGTTTCTTTATTCTAGGTGTTTCAAATCAGTGTGATTATATAATATTTGTCCATTTTTGTCTGGCTTATTTCACTTAATCTATATTGTCACATGTATCAGTACTTCATTACTTTTTAAGGCTGAATAATATTCAATTGTAAGTGTATATCATTTTTTATTTATCCATTCATTGGTTGATGGACACTTGGATTGCTTTCTTCTAGTTTGCTTGTACTTATATTTTGTATAAGCAGACATATATGCAATGAACCCATATTCATATTTCATATGAAGTTTCACTATTACACACAAAGCCATGTTATAGTTTTTAGCTTTCCTTCTAGTAATATGTATGACCTAAGACTTACCATTTCAACCTCTGTCATACCCATATAATAATTCTTCTATTTACAAACACTATGATTTGCATAAGGCAAAATCTTGAAACAAATTTATGAAACCAAACTTTCAACAATTACTTAGATTTAAGCCTTGGGTCTTCCAGATATCCAGTAGAAATATTATATGCTGTTCCCTTGATTGAAGAATTTATTGATGTGAGCTTACAGACTACAGGAAAACTTCTTGGCCATGGAAATGTAGGTTTCTCCAGGTGCATTATATGCATTTAATGTTGCATACATAATGGACACATTGGAATGAAGGAAAGAGATGCATTTGCTTATGTTCAGGAATGAAGATTTTGTATTACTCCTAATACTGAATTCTTCTGTCAACTTCAGGTATATAAGTCATCAAGATAGCAAACTTCACAATTCAGATGAGGTAACCTTTACAAGCATTACCATGGGCAGTTTGAAGAGAACACATGAAGAACATGATGATTTTGGCAACATATTAGTGGTGACTGCACAGAATGGCTCACTCAAGAGCAACATTATAGAAGATGTGAAATTCTCTTTGGCAAAGAGAAAAGTCTGGAGTCAATAGTAATGTAAAATGGTAAAAACACAAGTAGTTTCAATTATATGTAGCTACCAGACAAGTTTCTCTGCAATTTGTTGGGCAACATTTTATG
Source organism: Cabassous unicinctus (assembly GCA_029593785.1). Classification (NCBI taxonomy): domain Eukaryota; kingdom Metazoa; phylum Chordata; class Mammalia; order Cingulata; family Chlamyphoridae; genus Cabassous; species Cabassous unicinctus. The sequence goes on along the minus strand of JAQZBX010017750.1, from coordinate 23,686 downwards.
ATGTCAACTGTTTTAATAGATGGCACCGATGGTTTTAGTCCTTTAAGCACTGTGCAGTTTTATTATCTGATATTTTGGATTCGCAAAGAGGTATTAATGCAATAATGTAATTTTCTTGACATTTCTTTGTATGTTATAAAGTTATTTCTATAAACAAAATGCAATTTATAGGCTATTTTTTAATAAAATTTGGGTAATTTATAGCAAAAGAATTTACTAAAGTTTCCAAAAATTAATTTTCCAATACATGTATTACATTTAGAAATAATTTTACAGGTCAGTTTTATGATGAAGCCTCTCACAGAATCATTAACAATGCAGTAGTCTGGCACATTTCTTTTTTTTTTGTTAACTCAATAATTTAATTGTCCTTTTAGTTTTCTAAGCTTTTCTTGATCTTTCATTAATAGTCTTTAAATAATGTCATTACCCAACTTTCCTTTCTCTAACATGATCCAATTATTGCTTGCTCTACCTTTCCCTTAAATAGTTGTTTATTGTACTAAAAAAGTTTAATGAACAAAGGAAGACATTTTATTTTATAGTACCGATTCTCCTCAAAATAGTATAGAAGCTTCAAGTGATTTTCCTTTTTGTATTTCTTTTTATCTGTTCTTTTGAGAAACTGATTTTTTTTCCAAAATGGTTTTAAATAGAGTCTAAAATACCAATGTAACATTATTGCTTTTTATTCTCTATGTGAAACCAAAAAGGAAAAGTGCCTTGCATCATTTAGAAAATGAAAGATTAAATCCTCATGAACTCCAAATTAGTAAACAGAACAGTGGAAAGAAGTAAGATTCCTACTGTTTTTATAGTTCTTTGTTTTTCAAAACCATATATTAGTTTAATTAAAAACTATTGAGTTTTAAGGAAACCACATTAAATTATTTAGAATATGAATGCTTAATCCTGTTCATTTTATGTTGTGTTAATGATTCTCTGAGATTGTTCCAACCCAGACAGAAGATTTCTCTGAAGATACATTTATTGGGGAAAGTGATTTGTGACAGACCTTAGTGTTTTAAATTAGCTTTTAAAGAAGTTCTTTAATTGAGTTAATGAAAATTTCCCCCATAATTTGCATTAGTAAAGTCAGTTTTTGAAATCTTGGTTCTCCATGTTTTTATTTATATGCATAAAATTTGTTCTAAGAAAACCATTTTCTATTTTAAGTAAGTTTTTTGAGGGAGGAGGGGAGTTCTTTAACTTTTTATAGTGGATGACATTAGGGTAGCACAATAAAAACTCCTTTGTATTTTACTTTACTCACTCCTCTCCTGAGGTGCTTGATTGATGGGATAATTTCCATACATTCTCTTGGTTCCAAGAAGTACAGTACAAGGTAATCTGTTACACCAAGTTACTTGTTTTGCTTTCCTATGATATATTGATACAGTAAAAGGTGTTTTATACAGAATAGTGAGAGACTGGAAATAGATTAAAATGCTTTGCTAATTAAGATTTAATTCTTGTTGGCACAGGCAATATTCCTCTTATTTCCTTTCCCTTTCCCCTTTCTTACCATCCTCAAAACAGCATAGCATTAATCCTATTGTGGTCAAATATTCTGTTTTGGGTTTAGGCCATTTGGTGGACGTGTCTAGTGGAGTCAAAATTTGCATTAGGTGTTAAGAAATTCCAGTTAACAAAGTGTTAACACACACAGATTTCCTGTATATAGATCACTATTGGATAAGTAAAAGAAGATATCTCTTGAAATTTATATTCTTTGATGGTTTATTCTGCAAAGATTCATCAGAATTATAAATTTAGGTTTCAAAAATGAGGCAGTGAGCTTTTTTTAAATTAGCTTCTTAAATACACATATCCCCTCTAGTAATCTGACCAAAAATAAAGATTTCGTTATTAATATTAATTATAACCGGTGATTTCCAACTTTTTCTAACCATTATAATTTTTATGCTATCACCTAAGTGCCTGCCCAGCACTGTATATTAAAGCCAGTCTCTCAGAAACACAAGAAAAAGTTCGCCATCACTTTAGGTACAATGTTAAAGTCAACAAAACATGGAACTTAATTCTTGGTTTCATGCGAACATTGCAGGTTTCTTTTCATTTTCTTTTCTTTTTTCTTTTATTTTGTCTTTATTAATTCTATTTTCTTCTATTTCCTTCCTTTTCCTTCCCTTTTCGTTTCCTTTCCTTATATCTTCTACCAAATAGTTCTTCTGGTAATTGATTCTATTCTCACTTATCTTTGTTTCCATTCCTGTGATTCCTTTATTTCCACTGATGTTTTGTGATAGATATTAACTAGGATAAGTTTAACCAATCATGATTTATTTCCTAGGGTAATTGAATAATGAATAATGTATGTGTGAATTAGCACCCACTGAAAATTTAATACATAATCTGGCGTAGAACTTGTTTCAAAACAGAAATACGGATTTAATGTCTATTTTTGAAAGTATGAAATAACTTATTGTAAATATTCAAACTGGAATGGCAGTATATTTGCCTTTTAATTTCAGTCATTTGTTCATTATTAATTTCTTATTTATTAGATATTTAAACAAGTTACCTTTGATTATTGATATCTAGTCTGGTGGAAATGTTAAACTGTGAGAGTCTTCAATACCAACTCTGAACCACATAACTTTTTGAGATGAATAATAGTTGGGGTCTGTGGTGGGATGTTTGTGCTTCATGTGAATTTAGAAGTAATGTCAAAAATGTTAAGTATGTCATTTTTAAGAAAATGTAAGTTTTCTAATTGTCTTATTACCATGGTATTCAAGTGACTTAGAAGTATTCAGCTGCAATCTTAAACTATAAATTTGTAATTTATATATCAGAATCTTAACTTGAGGTAAATTAAATAGGCAATTACCAGGTGGATTTTTTAAATGACTGGTTTAATCAATAATTCCATAACAAACTAAGCTTCACTTCAATATTTACTTTATATTTAAGCATTCAAAAGCACTCTAATTAGGAAATGATAGGAAATATCTGAGAAATATTAAAAGACTTAATTTGTTAATTGATTAGAAAGAGTAAGTTTCTAAGATCTCTGCATGTTGGAATTTTTTTCCTTACCCATCCATGGCAGCTATAAAAAAAGGGAGAAGAGATAAAGAAAAATCACGCAAAACACTTGGGTTTACTTATCAACTTCCTTTCACAGGATGTTGTCACAACTCACAGGTTCAAGAGTATTCTATAGATCAGTAACATTATACTGACACATGAGTGCAATTTACTATGCAGCAAAAATGATTAAAGAAGAAAATAAACGTATACCGTCTATTTATGTTTGTATAGGCAATTGTTTAATTTACTCTTTTAACAAACTACTTGTGCTTGCATAAAATGCTTATGCTTGTAGAGCAGAGTCACTATATAAGATGCTGCTGGCCCAGACACAGGCTATTAAAATTATTTTGTGAAAAAAGTATGCTACATATTTTTAAATAACTTAATTGTCATATAATACACACAAGATAAATTCATCCATTACAGTGAATAATTCAAACATTTTAGGATATTCACGGATTTGTGAAACCATCACGACAATAAATTTTAGAACATTTTTGTCACTCCAAAAGGTTAATACTGTACATATGACCAGTCATTCCCCAATGTCCTTAATCCCCTCAGCCCCTGGCAACCAATAATCTACTTCCCATCTCTATGAATTCGTCTAATTTAGACATTTCATATAAAAGAATCAAACAATATGTATTCTTTTGTATCTGGCTTCTTTCACTTAGTGTAAAGTTTTCAAGGTTCATCTTTATTATAGCATGCATTGGTATTTCATTCATTTTTATCACCAAATAATATTTCATTTTATGGGTATACTGCTTTGATATCTTTCTTTTTTTATTTGTAAGTGTTAGCAGATGAAAATTTCTCTCTAATCAATGCTTTAGCAGCGTTCCTTAAGTTTTGATATGTTGTATCTTGCTTTCATTCATCTTAAAATATTTTATAATTTCCCTTTTGATTTCTTCTTTGACAAATTGGTTATTTAGAAGTTTGATGACTATTTCCTGCATATGTATACATTTCTCAAATTCCCTTCTCTTATGGTTTCCTAATTTAATGTGATTGAGTTGTTGGAGAACATACTTTGTATGATTTGAATCCCTGTAAATGTATTGATACTTATTTTAAGGCCTAATATATTGTTTATCTTGCTGTCCTTTGAATTAAAAGATTTTAGTACAACATTATAATTTCTTTAATTTTAAAAATAAAATATAAATTGTTATAATTAGTACTTTATATAATGTTGTGCCTTTTAAAGATGCTAAGAGAAGAAAGGAGTGCAAGTGTATATTTATAGAGGTTTTTACATTAACCTTCTTATTTACCATATCTGGTTTTCTTCATTTGTTCCTGTGAATTAAAGTCACTATTCATATTACTTCCTTATTCCAATATAGCTTTACTCCCACCACATTCCTTTCGCTGTTATTGTGAAATATATTTCATCTCTATACGTTATAGGACAAACAATACAAACATATTTATGGTGTAACACCTTATTATATTATTTAATGTGGAGTGGTGAAGTCACCAACTATTATTATTAAATAATTCTTTAAATCAAGAATTTGAATATCTCTCTACAATTCTTTCAGATTCCTTGGCACCTTTTCAATAATGATTGAAAATATTCATGAGCTCATTTCTGGACTCTATACCTTGTTTTATTGTTTTGGATGTCTGTTCTTTGGCCAAAACCAGAATGTCTTTATTGCTATAGATCATAGTCAATTTTGAAAGCAGGGAAAGTAAGACCTCAAAATTTGTTCTTCTTCCAAATCCTTTTGATTATTCTAGGTACTTTTCATTTCACTATATAATTTAGGATTGAAATGCCCAATTATACAAACACCCGGGATTTTTGTTAAATTTGTATATAATTTTGGGGGGAATTGACATAGTAACAATATTGTTCATGCTGATTCATTATTGTGAAATATCTTTTCTTTTATTTAGATCTTCTCTAATTTGTGTAATCAATATTTTGACATTTTTCAGTGTAAAAGTTTTTTTAAATTAATGCTTAAAAATTTTAAAAACACTTTAAATTACATAAATGTTACATAAAAAATATAGGGGATTCCCATATGCCCTACTCCCTACCCCTCCCACACTTTTCCACACCTGTGAGTATAAATATTTTGCACATATATTTATTTTTATGCATAGTTATGTTATATTTAATGCTATTGTTCTTTATTTTTGACAACTTAATCTCATAATTCACAAAAATATAAACAGAAGAAGGCAACTCAATGAGTTATGGAAACATTACTCCTAAAATGTTCTTTTTTAGGCATTTTTATCTCATCTAGTTCCAAATGCTAACTCGGCTTTTCCTCTAATGTTCAGAAAGATACATAGTTTAATACAGATTAGTTAAATGACATAGTCAAGGTTCTTTATTAATGAAAAAAATGAAGAGAAAAAATGCATAATCATATTCATATCTCACAAAACCATTTGTAAATAGTATTATAGTAAAAAAATTATTTCCCAGTTGTTCATTGTGTGTATAATAGATTTATATACATTAACCTTGTAATCTGTGACTTCGTTAGAATCCTTTATTAGTTCTGGTTGTGTTCTTTTAGATTCTTTAGTATTTTTTACAAAGCTGATCCTGTCTTCTATGATTTAAAAAATGAATTTTTCTATTCCTTTGCAATTAGTATGCCTCTAATGTCTTTCCCCCTGTGTTATTGAATAGACCTCTAGGATAAAGGTAAATAGAAATGGTAAGACTAGGCATCCTTGCCCTTTTTTCCAGCCTTAGGAAGGAAATATTGAGTCTTCTAAATTACGTATTATGTTAGCTGAACAATATTCTTTCATATGCCCTTATTCAGAATGAAAAATTTCCCTTCTATTCCTAGCATATTGAGAGGTTTTTAATTTTTTTTAATTTTATTATTTTGTTTTATTTTTTTTAGGAGGTACCAGGGAATGAACCTGCTGGAACCTGGTACATGCAAAGCAGCTGCTCAATCACTGAGCTACACCTACTCCACCACAGGATTTTTGTTTGTTTGTTTTTCCCCAATGAATAGATTTTTAACATTATCGGGTGGCGTTTCTAAATCTATTGAGGCAATAATACTGTTTTTTCTTTCAGGTTTGTAAATATGGTGAATGATATTGATTTGCAAGTGATAAACCAACCACCTTACATTTCTGAGAAAATTGTTTTTAGTGATGATGTATTATCTATATAGCTAGTTCAGGGTTTGATTTGCTAAAAGTTTGTTAACAAATTTTGTGTTTGTGTGTGTTGAAATTTTGTCTGTATTTTTTTAAAAAGTCTTTGATTGTATGGTTTGGCATAACACTAATGCTGTCTTGGTAGAATGAGTTGGGGTGAGCCTTTTTATTTCTGGGAAGATTTTGTGTAGAAGTGATATAATTTCTTAAGTTTTAGGTAGAATTCACCAGTTAAGCTGTCTGGATTAGATTTTCATTTTTTCACTTATATAAATTTTTTTCTATAAATGCAATTCCTGCCATGGATTTAGAAATATGAAAATGTCATACCTCTTCTAGATTGGCTTTTGGTAAAATTTCTATTTTAAGATATTTACCTATTTTATTGAATTTGTTAAATGCATTGACTTGAAGTTTCTCATAATACTCCTTGTAGTGGTAGCCATGTCTCCTGATTTCGCATTGCTCTTTGAAATTTGCACTTTCATTTTTCCATTGATCAATCTCCAGTAGGTTTACTAATTTTAAATAGCATTTTTTCTTTTTGTTTTATTAACCATAAAATATCAATGTCTGATGGCAAACACATGGCACAATTATTTTTCACTATAAAATTTGTCCACCAAACCACATAAATAATGCATTCATTAGTTTTTTCATTAGTTTTTTATTATTGTGGGTAAAAATCAAATTTTTCACAATACAAACCAATATTTGTAAAATGATTTATAAATATATATGCATATATGTGCATTTACTTACATAAATGTTATATATATATATATATTTTTTTAAAGATGCTTAGATTAGATAAAAGTTACATAAAAATTACAGGGTTCCCATGTTCCCCACCTCCCACACCTTCCATAACATCCCACAAAAACATTTTTCATTACTGTGGCACATCACCTGCAATGAATATACACATACTGGGGCTTTGCCACTAATCATGGACCATAGTTCATATTGAAGACCACACTCTCTCCCACACAGTTCTGCATGGTATATGCTGATGTAAAATGGCCTGTATCTGTTGTTGTAATGTCACTCAGGACATTTCCCAAGTCCTGACAAAGCCCCTGTATTACAACTGCTTTTCCCTTCCCTGCCCCAAAAGCGTCTAGTGGCCACTGGCTCCACCTCACTGTTATAATTTCTTCCATTGCTTGAATCACAATATTTCTACAACAGAATACCATTAAGTCCACTCTAGTCCATAGCTCTTCCCCTAATCAAGAAGAGTCTGGGATGGTGATGTCCACTTCACCTCCAAGTGAGAGTGGGCTTATATCCCATGGATATGGTGGATGGGATTATCCTGCCTGCAGCTGCAGGCTCTCTCCATTCCCTGGGATGGCCATTGTCCATCATCGTGTCCTCACCAGGTGACTTGGGTCAGTAGGAGTTGCAGCTCCACCAAGATTCCAGGCATAGCTGGCACATGGGCAGACCACAGGCTCCAGTCTCTGGAAGTACACCTACAAAAAGCTCCAGCATCACATATATAGGTTTGAATAGAAGGGACTGATGGACCATGTGCAGGGAGGACTTATTTGAGACCAACTCTGTCGTTCTCAGGAGCACAGACTCCAAAGTAGAGCCCACTGATAAGGCATCAATCTCTGGAGCTATCCTACCTCATATAGGACCTGGGTGTCTCCAGAGCCCTCAGGAGCCCCTCTGTGTGGGTTGATAGCCACTTTGGTGTTCTAAGAGATCCTACTGAGGTGTGCATAAGCGTTACCTCTTGGATGACCTCCCAATTCTATTTGAAGTCTCTTAGCCACATGAACTCATTTGTCTTTACCTTTTCTCCCTTTTATTCAAGGTCTTTTTCCAGTAGTGTTGCCAGGTGGCACTTGGTATTAATCCGTCGTTGCCAGGGAGACTCATCCCCAGGAGTCATATCCCACGCTGGGGGGAATGTAATTCATTCATATGCTGAGATTGGCTTAGAGAGAGGCCACATTTGACCCACAAGGAGGCTCTCAGGTGGCAACCCTTAGGCACCCTATAACAGTAGGCTAAGTTTCTATTACAAGAGCAAAGACTCATAAGGTTAGTCATCAATAACAAGAACCCATCAGTGGGCCATCCTTTTTTGCCAAACACTGCCCCTGCACTTGGGGGACTGTTGCTCTCCATTGGAGAATGTGGCAGAGCTCTCCAGGCTGGGAATTCAGTATTCCCTCATTTATTGAGTGATTGTCTACCCACCATGACCATGCCCCATCCCTTGATCATTTGAACAATTTTATATATCTTCAATGTATATTCAGATGAACATCCTCCCACGAATCCCCCATCCCAGGCACCCCCCACCAATGATCCTCTCAGCACCTATTGTAACCCTTCTGTGATCTAAACCTTCCTTGAAGATGAAGCCCATATAATAACCAAATGTAATTAATAGGAAAATGAAATAACAATAATAAGCTTAAATGCAAGAGATAAAATACATGGAAACTCTGAAAAAAGAAAAACTAAAAGTAAGATATAAGTAACGGATTGGGACATTCAAAAAATGGGAAAAATAAAAAAAAATTTTTTTAATTATTTTTTTTTCCTTTTATCACTGCATTGTCAGGTGTCCAGTCTGTATCATGGCACCTTCCCCCTCTCATTCCCCAGTGTCTCTCAAATTTTCATTTAATTTTCAAAGAAGTTTTAGGTCACAGCAAAATCACATACAGAATACTAAAGACTCTCATATACCCAACCTCCCTCCCCTTTGCTCACCCCATATTAAAACCTTTTTTTTTTTTTTGTGGATGGTAGCATTGTCATAACTGTTATACAGATAGTGAAACATAGCTATGAAACGTTGTCAATGGTTTACAGTATAGTTTACAATTTTGACGGTACAGTTTAATAATTTAATTAGCATTTTAGAATCCAGCATTTTCTTTTTGTTTATCTCATTTTCTTTATTCTATTATTTGACTTTCAGATGTACCAATTTTTATCTACTTTCTTTTATCTTAATCTTCTTTTTCTAGATTCTTAACGTGTCATTATAGATCACTTATGAGAATTTTCTTCTCATGTAATATAGATAGTTAATGGTATACACAACTCTTTTAACATTACTTTTGCTGCATCACCCTTATTGATATGTTGGGCTTTCAACTCATTAATTTCATGATTGTAAACTAAGTATTCAGCTCAAAATATATTTTCTATATCCCATTTTCTTTTCTTGGACCCAAGGATTAATTAGAAGTGAGTTATTTAAATTCAAAATATTAGACAGTTTTCCAGATATCTTTGTGATATTGATTTTTTACTTTTCAATCTTCCTGCATGTTTTATTGTGTTTGAAAAGATTATACACGCATGTGTTATTTTGCTTTGGAGTCATAAATATCAATTGAGCCAGGCTGGTTGATGGTGTATTTCACGTCTTTCACGTTCTGGTGATATCCTGTGTAGATTTTATATCAATTGCTGAGAAAGCAGTATTGAAATTTCTAGTCTATAATTTTACATTTGTCTATATCTTCTTTCAGTTATATCAATTTATGATTCATGTACTTCAAAGGTCTGTTATTGGTTGAATACACATTTAGAATCACTATGCCTTTTGATTGATTAAGCAATTCCTTTTTATAAAATATCCCACTTTATCTCTGGGATTATTCTTGCACTGAAATCTAAATTTTCTGGTATTTAGATAGCAACTCTCATCTTGCTATTTGTTTTTTGTGACATTAGTTCTTTGTAACTATTTCCCTGCTTCTTTTGGCCTGAGTATTTTTATGATTCTACTTTATCACCTCCTTTTCTCAATAACCAACCCCCTGATGTGTGGTTGCTCTAGCGTTTGCAATATACATTTCTAACATCACAGTCTAACGTCAAATGATATCCTACCACTTCATGTGCTATGTAAGAATTGTGCACTGGTGTACTTCTATTTGCCCCTACCTGCACTTTGTGCTTATTTTTGCCTTGGCTCTGATTCCTACAAACTTTATAAACCCAAAATATTGTTAATTTTTGTTTACAGTCATTTATGTTTTCAAAAATATTTTAAAGGGGTAAAATATCTTTTAAATATACCCACATATTTTTCATTTCATTCTTCTTCATTCTTGCATTATATCCTTGTTTCCATTTGTTATAATTTTCCTCTGCTCAAAGGAAGGATATTACTCCTTTGTGTTTTGGTCTGCAATGACATTTTTGCTTTATTTTTAAAGAAGCCTTAAATTACATATATATTACATCAAAATATAGAGGATTCACATTTACCCCTCATCAGCCTCCCTCCACAATTTCCCCCAATTAACATATTTCATTAGTGTGGTCCATTTGTTACAACTGATGAACACACTGAAATATTGATACCAACCATGGTCTATAGTGTGCATTAGGGTTTATACTTTGAACTACATAATTTTATAGGTTTTGACCAAATATATAATGGCCTGTATCCATCATTGCAATGTCATGCAGAACAATTCCACAATTCTAAAAGCCTAGAAATGCCGGAGGTGACACTCATTCTTCCCTCTCTCTCCACTCAGAATCTCTGGTGACCACTGTCTTTATATCAATGATACAAGTTCTCCTACTACTAGAATAATAAGTCCACTTTAGTCCACAGTTTCATTCCCACTCTGTTTATGTTTGAGAGCAGTCTTAGATCACCTGGGGCTGATGGATGGAACTGTCTTGCTTGCAGTTTTGGATACTCTGTTTTTTTGGGGATTGGCATTTTTCATGATCATCCTTTTGTTAGTTGTCCCGGTGATTCCGATGACCTGGAGAAAATGTATTGGCTACAACTCTGCTGAGATTTAGGACTCAAAGCACATAAGAACAACTGGAAGATTTAAGTCTCTGGGACACATATTTAATGGGTATAGTGATAATTATATGTTAAAATAAAAGAGACAGAAGGAATATATGTAGGAAAATTTTAAATGAGTCTAAGCCCAACTCTGATATATTGGGGGATAAGTTATCATATATGCCAAGGTAAGTACCAATGGCAGGGTGATGAATTATTAGGGCTGTCTGCCCTGCCTATAGTATACAGATGTCTCTAGAGCCCTCAGGAAACTGCCTGCTTGAGGCATTGTTTACTGTGATAGTCAGTGAGATACTCCTAAAACTTACCTAAGCAAAACCTATGGAATGACCTTCCTATTCACTTTGAAATCTCTTAGCCATAAAACCTCATTTGTATTTAATATTTCCTCCTTTTGATCAAGGTCTTTTTTTCAAAAGTATCACTTGTTAGCATTTGGTAATACTCCCTGGGTACCGGGGAGGCTCATCCCCAGGAGTCATGTTCCATGCTGGGGAGAAGGTAGTGAGTTTATATGCTGAGTTTTGATTAGACATTTGAGCAACAAGGAGGCTTTCAAGAGGTAGCTGTTAGGCAATATGTAATACTAGTCTAAGATTTAATTTCACAAGAACAAGGTTTAGGTACTAACATCAATAACAAGGGCATGGCATATTAGTCTCTCCTCATTTGCTAGGCAGTGCCCATGTACTATAGGGTTTCTTGTCACTCTATTAGAGAATGCTTTATAATAGACTTTACTTTTTAGGGAAATTTTAGGTTTTCAGAAAAATTGCACATTAATTATGTAAAGTTCTCTTAAATGTATTCACATCCTACCCACTATTACATTTTTCCATATTATTAACATCTTGCATCAATAAAGTATATTTGTTAGAATTGACGAATCCATATGGATATATGATTAAGTCCATAGTTTGCATCAGGATTCATTCTTTGCATTATAAAGTACTATAGGTGTTGATAAATGCATAATATAATGTATCCACTATCACAATATCATACATAATAGTTTTACGGTTTATACATATCCTGAGTTCCCTGTTTTCATCCTTCCCCACTTAAGCTCCTGGCAAAAAAATGATATTTTCACTGTCTTTATAGTTTGTCCTTTCCAGAATGTTTTATAGTGAGAATCATCCAGTATGTAGCTTTGCTAAAGTGGCTTCTTTCACATATCATATGCATGTAAGTTTCATCCGTGTTTTTTTGTGGCTTGGTAGATCATTTTTTAAGTTACTAAATAATATTCTGTTTTATGGATGAAGCACCATTTATTCATTCACCTATTGAAAGACATTATGGTTGTTTCCAATTTTTGTCAATTATGAGTGAGGCTTCTATAAAGAATCTTGTGCAGGTTTTTGAAGGGGTATATGTTCTCCACTCATTTGGGCAAACACCAAGAAGTGTAATTCTTAGAACATATTGTAAGCCTATGTTTAGTTTTGTAAAAATCTGCCAAAGTCTCTTCCAAAGTGTCTGTATCATTTTGCATTCACACGAGAAACTAATGAGAATTCTTGTTATTCCATTTCCTCTCCCATCATTGGTGTTGTCAGTGTTGTAGATTTTAGCCATTCTGCTAGGTGTGTATTGGTTTCTCATTCCTTTAATTTACATTTCCCTAATAACATGAGGTTGAACATCTTTTAATATGCTGTCTGCTATCAATATATCTCCTTTGGTGAACTGTCTATTCAGATATTTTGCACATTTTTAAGTGGGTTTGCTTGCTTTCTTACTGTTGACATTTAAGATTTCTTTATATATATTTTGGATAAAAGTTTTTTTATCAGATATGCATTTGCAAAAATTTTCCCAGTCTGTGTCTTGTATTTTCATTCTCTTAATGGTGTTTTTCACAAAGCAGAAATTCTTTTTTTAATTAAGTCCACTTATCAATTTATTCTTTTATGCATTATGCTTTCTATGCTTTATATACAAAGTCATTGTCAAACCCAACATCATTTAGATTTTCCCACAAATTATCCTTTGGAGATTAATATTTTTGCTTTTTATATTCATGTATATTTTCCATTTTGAATTAATTTTCATGGATGTATGAGGTCTGCTTCTAGAATCAAATTTTTGGATGTGAATGTCCAGTTGCTACAACACTATTTGTTGAAAAGTTTATACTTTTCCCTTGAATTGCCTTTTATCTCTTCTCAAAGATCAGTACACTATATTTGTGTAAGTCCTTTTCTTGGTTTTCTATTCTGATGCATTGATTTATTTGCCTATATTTTCACCAACTATACTCTGTTTTGATTACTGAAGCTTTATAGTAAGTATTACAGTTTGATATTATTGGTGAATTCCAAAAAGAAATATTAGATTTTGTCTGTAAACTGGTATTTTCCTTTGGGCGTGTAAGAGTGTATTGGATTCAGAGGTTTTACATTTTCTTGATTAAATAATGATTAAGGCTTTGAGTGGGCCACGTCAGTAGGACTTTGTGTCTCGTCCCTTTTGTGGGCAGGGACTCACAGTGAAACTGCACCCCAGAGAAGGGAATTGGAGTTTTGAACTGGAGCCGTGTGAAGTAAGCACACAGAGGAGCTGGGTCATGAGGAAAGCTAGAAGGCCACAAGCCATTCCTCTAATAGTCTACACCTGGCATTGTGGAGCTAGAGCAGGTGAGCCCAGGAAGAGGCAAGCCCTAGGAGGAGAGGAACCCAGGAAGCTTCAACCTTGGCAGATGTTGGCAGCCACCTTGCTTCCACAGTGGCTGTAGACTTTGGTGAGGGAACTAACTTACACTTTATGGCTTGGTAACTGGAAGCTTCTACCCCAAATAAATATCCTTTATAAAAACCAATTGATTTCTGGTATTTTACATCAGCACCCCTTTGGTTGACTAATACAGTAAATCCTGAATTTGAGTAGAGTCAGTTCTCTGAATTTGTTCTTCTCCATCAGGAGAATATAGTCGATTCTGGATCTTCTGCTTTTCCAGATAAACTTTATAATCAAATTGCCTATATGAACAAAATAGCTTATTTGGCTTTAATGGGAACTACATTAAATTTACAGACCATGTTTTGAAGAACTGAAATTTTAATAATATTGACTCCATCTATGAACATGAACTATCTCTTCTTGTATTTAGACATTGGATTTATTTCATTAGACTTTTGTAATTTTCTTTACATAGATATTGTACTTTTTTTAGAATTGTACATAAATATTTCATATATTTGGAGTTAATGTAAATGGTGTTGTGTTTTCAATTAAAATTCTACTTGTTCATTGCTGGTATATAGGCAAATCATTAACCTCCATAAAACCTTGCTATAAATGCTTATCGGTTCCAGGATGATGTTTTTTATTGATTCTTTGGTATATTTTCCAATGATAATCATATTATCTGTAAACAAAGACAGTTGATTACTTTTTCCCAATTGCTGTACCATTTATTTAATTTTCTTCTATTATTTCACTGGCTAAAATTTCCTGTATGATTTTGAATAGGTACAGTAAGAGGGGACATTTTTATCTTGTTCCTGACCTTAGAGAAAAAGCAAGTAGCTGATCACCATTAAATGATGTTGACTGTAGGGTATTTGCCAATGTTCTCTTTTTAAAAAATACTTTTTCATTTTTTAAAAATGATACTTAGATTACATTTATGTTACATGAAAAACATAGGGATTCCCATATGCCCCAATCCCTACCCCTCTGATGTTTTCCCACGTTAATAACATCCTTCTTTAGTGTGATACATTTGCTTAAATTGATGAACACATTTTGGACCATTGCCACTAAGTATGGATTATAATTTACATTGTAGTTTGCACTCTCTCTTGCACAATTTTGCAAGTTATGACAAGATATATAATGGCCTTTATCTGTCTTTGCAAATTCATTGAGGACAATTCCCAAGTCCCAAAAATGCCCTCATATTACACCTGTTTTTCCCTCTCCCTCCCATCAAAATCTCCAGTGGCCAACACCTCCACATCAATGATATAAGTTCTTCCATTGCTACACTATAGTAGAATGGTGGTAATTCTACTGTAGTCCATCATTCACCCAAAATCCGGAGGATTCTGGGATGGTGATTACCACTCCACCCCTAATTGAGAAAGGGCTTAGATACCATGGGAAAGATGGATGGAATTATGGTCCTTGTAATTGGAGACTCTCTCTGTTCCTTGGGATGGTCATTGCCTACCATCATCTCTTATCAGTTTTCCTGGGTTAGTCCAATAACCTGGAAAGTAGGTGTTGCAACTCTATTGATATTCAGGGCCCAGCTGGCAATTGGGAAGCCCAAAGATTTAAGTCTCTTGCACCTACACCTATCAACCCTAGCACTAACGATAGGCAAAATTTGAAGGGGCATAAGAGCCATGTGTAGAGAGATTACAACTAAGTCAAACTCTGTTACTCTGAGGAGCATAAATTCCAAAGTAGGGCCCAATGGCAGGGCACCAAACTCCAGAGCTGTCTGCCTTGCCTATAGTGTCTGGATTTCTTCAGCACTTTCAAGAGCCCCACTAATTGAGGTAATATTTACTTTGGCAGTCAATGAGATCCTCCTGAGAAATGCATAAGCATATACTCTGGAATGACTGCCTGACTCACTTTGAAGTCTCTTAGCTATATAAACTCATTTGACTTTACCTTTTTCCCCTTCTGGTCAAGGTCTTTTTCCAGTTGCATTGCTAGTTGGTGCTTGGTAGTAATCACTTCGTGCCAGGGAAGCTCATCCCCAGGAGTCTTGTGTCAGGCTGGGGGGAAGGTAATGCATTTATATGATGAATTCAGCTTAGTGAGAGGCCTAATTTGACCAACAAGTAAGCTCGCAGGAGGTACCTCTTAGACAACCTATAATACTAGGCTAAGTTTCAATTTCTAAAGTAAAGTTTCATAAGTACAGTCATCTATATCAAGGGCTTGTCAATGGACCATTCTTCTTCACTAGTCACTGCCCCTGTACTTATGGGATTCTTACTGTTCCATTAGACAATGTAGCAGAGCTTCTGAGGATGGGAATTCTATATTCTTTCAGATTTTGTGTGGATCTTAACCCACCATGACAATGCCCCATGAACACTTGACCACATTCGTATAACTTATAGGTATACCATAGGTGAACCTTCTCCCATGCATCTCCCATTACCGACACCACACACCAGTGGTTCTCCCTGCCATAGTTGTAATACTTCTGGGATCCAAACTTCTTCAAAATTAAACCAACAAACTGAACAAAAACAATTAGTAAGAAAATGAAATAATAATGATAGTTTAAAAAAAGAAATAAAATATTAAAGTTTAAAAATTAGAATATAATAAAAATAATGAAAAAATATTTAAACACTTTTTTGACATTATGTCTTTCATCACTGCAAAAACTCTTTTCTTGTATGTACAGTGACATTTTCTTCCACTTATTCCCCTGTGTTTTACTTTTTTCATTTTGTCTTCAAAGAAGCTTAAGGTTACAGAAAACTCACAAACAGAATATAGGAGATTCCCACATACCCAAATTGCTCCCCCTTTTCCCATTTCCCCTATTAATAACATTTTATATGTGGATGGTACATTTGTTACAATTGATGTACAAATATTGAAACATTGTTAATAACCATGATCAATGATTTACATTATGGTTTACATTTTGGACCATACACTTTTATAAATTTTGATGAAATTGAACATGGCCTGTATCCATCATTGCAAAATTTTGAAGTACATTCCCATTGTCCTCAAAATGCACCATGTTCCATCTATTCTATTTCTCCTTCCCCCTCCCCTCAGGACCTTTGGAATCCACCAAGCTTCACTCCTTGAAGAACAAAATTTATGGTTACTGGCAACAACGTTGAGGGCTTGTCATACTGGCCTGTCCTCCCCTATTAAGCACTGCCTATTTTCTCAAGAGACTCCTGCCCCTCTATTTGAGAACATAACATGACTCGCCAGGATGGGAATCCAACACCTTCCCACTCATTTTGTGGCTTTCCACCCACTAATACAACCCATTATGACAAGATGAATGCTCACACACTCCCCAGAGGCCTGCCCCAGGTGGCCCTGTCCTGCATGTCCCCACATCCAACACCCTAAACTAGTAATCCCTTCTACCATATTTGCCAAAAGAACATTCCCAATGTTGTAGTTTCATCCAAGTACAGGCAAATCCCTGCTACTTCCCCCACCCTCCTCTCAGTTCCATGGACATTGCAACCCACCCTCCCTCATCCTAATCCAGCACCACCCAAGTCAATAACATCACTACACCACTGTCATGCCCCTCCATTGCATAACTACACCCTTCCATCACAGCTTTCTTCTCCCTTTCTGTTTCCGGTAAACCTATCTTCTAGACTCTAGATCTGTGATTCTGTTCATTTGGTTAATTCCCATCAGTGAGGTCACGTAATATTTGTCCTTGAGCTCCTGGGTTGCTACTCTCAACATAAGGTCTTCAGGATTTCTCCATGTAATGCTGTATGTTAACACTGCATTCCTTCTTATAGCTGAGTAATATTGCAGTATATTATAAATACCCCAATTTATTTATTCATTCTTCTGTTGATGGACATTTGTGTTGTTTCCAACTTTTGACAATGGTGTATAATGCTGCTATGAACATTGGTGTGCAAATATCTGTTCCTGTCCCTGCTTTCAAATCTTTGGGCTATAAACCCAGCAGTGGGATTGCTGGATCATATGGCAGTTCTATAGTTACCATCCTGAGGAACCACCAAACTGTCCTCCAGAATTTCTTTACCATTCTATATTCCCAGCAGCAGTGGATAAGTATTCCCATTCCCCATATACTTTTTGACACTTGTAGTCCTCTGTTTTTTAAACAGCTGCCAATCTAAGGGGTGTATGATGATATCTTACATATCTCATTGTAGTTTTGATTTGCATTTCCCTAATAGTTTGGGAATTTGAGCATCTTTTCATGTGCTTTTTAGCCATTTGTGTGTTTTTTGGAGAAGTATCTATTCAAATTACTTGCCCATTTTTTAAATGGGTTGTTTGACTTTATTTTCAAGGCATGGGATTTCTTTATATATTCTGGATATTAGGCTCCTGTCAGACAAGTGGTTACCAAATATCTTCTCCCAGTGAGTATGCTGCCTTTTCACTTTCTGGACAAACACGTTTGAGGTGCAAAAAATTTTAATTTTGAATAGCTCCCATTTATCTATTTTTTCTTTCATTGCTCATGCTTTTGGTGTAAAGTTTATGAAACCATTTCCTAATATAAGATCCTGTATTGATTCTCCACATTATCTTCCAAGATCCTTATGGTCAAGGGTCTTGTATTTAGATCTTTGATCCATCTTGAGTTAATGTTTGTACATGGTGTGAGATGGTGTTCCTCTCTCATTCTTTTGAATATGAATATCCAGTTCTCCAAGCACCATTTGTTGTAGAGGCCTTTCTCTCCCAGTTGAATGGGCTTGGTGGCTTTGCCAAATATCAGATGACTGTATTGTGAGAGTTAATATCAGAACTCACATTTTTTTTTTCTATTGGTCAGTATGTCTATTCTTGTGCCAATACTATGCAGTTTTGACAACTGTAGATTTGTAGGATATTTTAAAGTCAAATAGTGAGATTCTTCCTATTTTCTTTTTCTTTTTCAATATGTCTTTGACTATTCAGGGCCTCTTGCCCTTCCAAATAAATTTCATTTTTAGCTTTTCCAAATCATTAAAAAAATGCTCTGCTAATATTTAACAGATTGCATTAAATCTACAATCATTTTGGGTAGAATAGATATCTTAATGATGTTTATTCTTCCTATCCACGAACAGGGAATATTCTTCCATTTTTAGGTCTTTTTTGATTTCCTTTAACCGTGTTGTGTACTTTTCTGCATATAAGTTATTTACAACTTTATTTAAACTTATTCCCAGGTATTTGATTCTTTTAGTTACTGTTGTAAATGGGATTTTTTTCTTGATTTCCTCCTCAGAATGCTTGTAGAGAAATGCTACTGATGTTTGCATATTGATTTTATAACCTGCCATTTTACTGATCTAATTTATAAGCTCTAGAAGTTTTGTTGTACATTTCTCAGGGTTTTCTATGTATAAGATCATGCAAGTAGGGAAATTTTTATTTATTCCTTTCTAATTTGGATGTCTTTTATTCCTTTTTCTGTCTAAGTGCTCAAGCAAGTACTTCCAAAACAGTGTTAAACAAGAACTGTCAAAGTGGGCATTCTTGTATTGTTCCAGATCTTAGAGGGAAAGCTTTTAGGATTTTACCATTGAATATGATGTTAGCTGAGGGTTTTCCATATATACCCTTTTTCAAGTTGAGGAAGTTTCCTTCTATTCCTATCTTTTGAAGTGTTACTATCAGGAAAGGGTGCTGTATTTTGTCAAATGATTTTTCTGCATCTATAGAGATGATCATGTGATATTTTTCTTTTGATCTGTTTATTACATTTATTGATTCTCTTATATTGAACCATCCTTGCATACCAGGGATGAAACCCACTTTCTTATGGTGTATAATTTGTTTGATGTGTTGTTGAATACAATTAGCACATATTTTAATGAGAATTTTAGCTTCTGGGTTTATTAGAGAGATTGGTCTGTAATTTTCTTTTCGTAGGCATCTTTATTCAGCCTTGTTATTAGAGTGATTTTGGCATCATAGAATGAGTTAGGCAAATTACCCTCCACTTATATTTTTTTGGAAGAGTTTAAGCATGACTGGTGTTAGTTCTTCCTGGAATGTTTGTTAGAATTCACCTGTGAAGCCATCTAGTCCTGGGCTCTTTTTGTTGGGAGGTTTTTGATGATTAATTAAATCTCAATACTTTTCATTTGTCTGTTGTGTACATCCGTTTCTTCTTTCATCACTCTAGGCTGCTCATGTGTTTCTAGGAATTTGTCCATTCCCTCTAAATTATCAATTTTGTTGACATACCATTTTTCAAAGTATTCTCTTATCATACTCTTTATTTCTGTGAGTCAGTGGTGATATCCCCTTCCTCATTCCTTACTTTATGTATTTGCATCATCTCTCTTTTTTTCTTTGTTAGTCTACCTAAGGGCTTTTCAATTTTATCTATCTTCTTGAAGAATCAGGTTTGGTTCTGTTTATTTCTTCTAGTGGTTTCTTGTTTTCAGTTTCATTTAGCTCTGCTCTAATCTTTGTTATTTCCTTCTTTCTACTTGCTTTGGTATTAGTTTGTTGTTCTTTTTCTCATTCCTCCAGGTGTGCAGTGACGTCTTTTATTTTAGCTCTTTCTTCTTTTTTAATGTAGGCACTTATGGCTATGAATTTCCCTCACAGTACTTCTTTTGCTGAATCCCATAAGTTTTGATTTGTTGTGCTGTCAATTTCATTTGTTTCAATGTAGTTACTGATTTCTCTTTAAACTTCCTCCTTGACCTGCTGATTGTCTCAGAGTGTGTTGTTTAACTTCCATATTTTTTATCTTAGTCTGCTTCTCTGCCCCTTATTCATTTCCAGCTTCATTTCATTGTGGTCTGAGAAATTACTTTGCATAATTTAAATCTTTCTGAATTTATTGATAGCTGTTCTGTGGCCCAGCATGTGGTCTACCCTGGAGAATGATCCACATGCACTCGAGAAGGATATATATCCTGCTGTATTTGGATGTAGTGTTCTGTATATATCTATTAAGTACAGATCCTGTAATATATTATTTAAGGTCTTTGTGTCTGTATTGATCCTCCATTGAGATGTTCTATGTAATGGTCATAATGTTGTATTAAACCCCCCCCCCATTATAATTGCAGAGGCATTTATTTTTCCACTTAGTTTTTCCAGTGTCTACCTCATGTATTTTGAGGCACCCTGGTTAGGTGCATAATTATTTTTTATTGTTCTATCTTCTTGATAGATTACCCCTTGTATTAATATGTAGTTCCTTCTTTGTCTTTATAATACTTTTGCTTTTAAAGTCTATTTTGTCTAATATTAGTATATCTACTCCCACCATTTTCCAATTATTGTTTGCTTGTAAAATTGTTTTCTAACCATTCACTTTCAGCCTCCTTATGTCCCTTGTTCTCAGGTAAGTTGTTGTAGACATCATATAGATTGGAAATATTTCCTTATCTACTCTGCCAATCTGTGTCTCTTGATTTGAGGATTTAATCCATTCACATTCCAAGTTATTACTGTCAAGGACTTACTTACATTAGCCATATTTTTTTATGTTTATGTATGCCATATGTTGTTTTTATTTCTCTTTTTATCTTCTTATTCTTACACTCTCATCCACCTCTCTTTTTCCCATTTTTACCTTTCAACTTGCAGAACTCCTTCTAGTATTTCTTGAAGGGCAGGTTTCTTAATGACAAGCACTTTTAAATGCATTTTATATGCAAATATTTAAAACTCTCCTTCATTTTTCGATGCCAGCTTTCCAGGATAGAGAATTCTTGGCTGGAAATTTTTTCTTTTACCTCCTTAACTATGTTATACCACTGCCGTCTTACCTCCATGGTTTCATCTTATCAAACTTCCCTTGTATTTGATGGATCTCTTTTATTTTGCTGCTTTCAATATTCTCTCATTGTCTTGAGCATTGGACGATTTGATAAGTATGTATCTTGGGGTAGGACTGTTAATATTTATACTGTTTGGGTTTTGCTGTCCTTCCTGGACATGTACATCCATTTCCCTCAATAGCATTGGGAAATTTTCTACCATTATTTTCTCAAACAATCCTTCTGCTGCCTTTTTGTTTTCTTCTCCCTGTAAGATGCATATAATATGTATGTATGTGCATTTCATGTTGTCATTCAAATTCTTAAGTCCCTGTTTGATTTTTTTCTATCTTTTTATGTATCTGTTCTATTTTGTATATGGTTTCTGGTGTACTGTCTTCCACATCACTGATACTTTCCTGGGCCTATTCAAATCTGCTGTTATGTGCTTCCAGTGTATTTTTGTTCTGGTATTGTGCCATTCTACAACATCATATCAATTATCTTTGTAGGTCTTTTTATAAATTCTTCTGTATGTTCTCCCAGTGTCCTCTTAATAACCTTAATCTCTTCCTTCACTTCATTATGATGGCTTATGATATTTGTTTGGATATCTCTGATTAGTTGTTTCATGTTCTGCATCTCCTCTTGTTTTATAGTTTGTTCATTAGACTAGGCCATTTATTCCTGTTTCTTAGTATGACTTGTAATTGTTTCTTGGTGTCTAGGCATCTGTTTATCTTGATGTGTTTATTCAGTTGGTTAGCTTCCATTTGATATTTAGGGTCTCATTTTGTTGTTGGTTTTGTGTGTGTGGTAAGGTTTCCCTTTGACACCTCCTTCCTCTTATTATATTTCATTGCTTTTGTCTGTGTTCTTTTGAAAAAAAAATATTAGGACCATAGGAATGGAAAGAGATAAGAAGAGAAAACGAATGATATTGATAATAATACAAAAAAGGTATAAGAGAAACTGTTTAAGAACTAAGAAATTAAGTAATTCTAGTAAAAAATCATTAAAAAATGTAAAGGAATAAGAATAAAAAGAGGTGGAATAGAAAAAATAAAACAAGATGCAAACAGAAAGAAAAATAATAGAATGAAATTAACGGCAAGACAGATGAGTAGAAAAAAATAAAACAAGAAAAAAGTAGAGAGAGAAAAAATGTAGAATGAATTAAAGGTGGACAGATGGAAAAATTATATAAGCAAAGAAAAATAAGGAGAGAGAGAGAAAAAGGAAAAATGATAACTAAATAAAATGTAGTGGAATGGAAGAAAAGCAACAGAATTCAGAAGACAAAAAAATGAAGGAAAGAAGAGATGTAAAGTAGTTTGAAAAAATAAATAAAAGAAAAAATGGTAACTAAGAAAGAAAAAGAACCACCAGAAAGAAAACAGGAAAAAATGCAACCCAGAAAAAACAGCCTTCCCTCTTATGCCCCTAGAGACTGTCTCAGGCTGCTCGTGCTCATCAATTAATCCCTATGCAGCCTTCCTGCTGGTGATGTACCTAGTTTTCACAAATAAAATAAAGTAAAAATAAAGAAAAAAATCCAAAAAGCTTCAAAACAAAACAGTAGATCTCAGTCTATAAGTTCCCTATCATAATGTGCTAGCTGCATGCCTTATTGGAACCTGGATCCCTTCTCTTAGGAGATGTTGGGACTGGAACCAATGACCTTCTACATGCAAGGCAGGAGGAATTCCCTCACTGCACTACAGCAGCTCTGTAGACTAAATAGGCTTCTGAAAGCTTATTGAGTTCTTCCTGCCCTGTTTCCCTTAGGCAAGTTGGACTTTTAATAGTTTTCAGGGACCAGATTTTTTAGTTGCCTGTCTCCCACGCTGCCCCGACCAAGTACCTCCCTCCCAAGGCAGTTGGGTGTGACAGCCTGCCTGAGCAGATTCCCCTCTCCCCTTTCCTAGGGGGCACCTCAGTGCTGGCTGATATCCTCTCCGAGATTCAAAGAGGTTTCAGGTGTCCAAAACCATGGAAAGGAAACCACTCTCCACCCCTTGCCAGATGCCTCTCCATCCCAGGGAATGGTCCCTCCCACTCAGCAGGCTGGTGAGAGGCAGAGGGCCCCAAATATTATTTGCCTTGAGGGTCTGGTGTAGCTGCTCACTGTTTCCAGCCACAGGGGCGAGCAACTCAGGGTTTTCCTTTGGGCTCTTTATCTTTTTGTCCAGTTCCCTCCATA
>JAQZBX010017749.1:0-35270 GCA_029593785.1 Cabassous unicinctus | reverse complement strand
TGAGAGTTTTTCTGCATTCCCCATATTTTCACATGATTTATGAACCCTTAGTATATACTGCTCACCTCGGTCATGCAAACTTCTTCTTTTAGGGTTCCATGGAACTCAGCAGAATCTCCTCTCCTAAAGTCTATGACATTCCATTTTTATCATGTACATTTGAGGCTGAACTCCTGGGAAGGACATTGTTTTATCTACCACTCTCTTTCCAGAACCAAGCCTGTTGTACTCACAGATGATATTTTCTAAATATTGGTTCAGAGAATGAACACATACCCAGGTCAATTTTTAGTGTAAAGAAATATATTTCCAAAAGCTTGCAAAAAGGTAAAGATTTGAAACTGAAGTGTCACAATGTTAGAGAGACAAAATATTATGAACATGATTCCAGAATTCAAATATAATTGCCTGCTGTTTGACACAACAAACTTTACTTTGTTGACAATTTCTTCAAGTAAATACTACATTCCTTCATAGAACCAGAACCATATGACTGCACAATGAAATGACTTTTGTATTTTCACAGCTGTTTGCTTCAAAACGTCTTCATTCTTTCCTTTATTCTCTCATATGATGTGTAGTCAGGTACATCTTACAATCCTAAAATTTGAGGAGGTATTTTTGAATCAAATATAGTCTTAAAATTTCAAAGGAAAATCCAAAGTACTGTAAATAAAAAAGTCCCTGTTCATCCAATATTTCAAAGAATGGTTAAGTAATGGAGAATGGTTAAGGAGAATGGAAAGTAGGCTAATGAAGTTCATACTGGGTTTCTTGACTTCATATACAAAGTCATAATGCCATGTTTTCTGGTAGAATTATTAGTAATTCAAATGGTCTAAAATATATGAAATATTTTGATAAATATTTACACAATTTTCTTGATAAAGGTAGTCTGACTCCACATAGCAATGATACTATTTGCTATGGAGGTATTTGTCACACTCATAAGCTTTCTAATGTTATAATATTAATAACAGTATAGACACTCATTTACAGAGAAATAGTTTTTCTAAGCAATTTTCATCTATTATACAACCTAATCATGGTTGGACCACAGCAGTGGAGTTAATCCTTTGGGACAAGTCCTGACCACATGACTTCTGGGAAAAACCTGGTGACTTCAACTCTACTGAGGGACAATGAACCACTGACAAAAATAGACACAGCAGGAGTGCTGAAGTAAATGACATTCAGATGTAGAGCCATGGGATGACTCAGGACATTGTGACTAGGCCTCACATCCATGTCTCGTTTCTCAACCTGGAAAATGGGGAAGTAAAAGTGAGATATGCAGATATACTGAAGGGTAAGCACCATTCTGCTTCACCATGAAGGTACCTCTCCCCTTAGAAATTCCTTTGCTGGTACATGTTGATTGAAAACATGATTCTTATCTCCAAGGACAGGCCCAGTTTTCCTGATTTCTGATGATATCACTTCTTCTCTTTACTTCCGCCAGGGATTTCTTGACTTTTGACAGTCACCAACTTCCAAGTAAGGGCAAAAGTTAATCCAATGGTCAAACATGGGCTCAGCTGCTAAGTCTCCATAACAGAATTTATCTTTATGGATAGCATTGACTACAAAATATTGCAAAGCCAAGAAACTTTCTCCATGGGTCATTTTTCCAGTTCTGTATCCCCTCACAGTGTTCTGTACTTCTTCCTCCCTAAGGCAATCCTGGTTCCCATGCTCCTCCAACATCAACAGCCTTCATTTATCATTCTGGAAACAACTTCCATGATTAAGAATTTTCATATGTCTTGCAAGAGTATACTCAGTTTCTGGTCTAATTCTTCCAAGGAAATTACTGTCCTGTCCCAAGCTTCAGAAAGAATTGGTAGATTTCATTAACTCATGCTCCTCAATGCAAAAAGAAGACATTTACCCTATAGCACCTTTGAGTTTAGGGTGACTTTATGTCTTACTCCATGCAGATATGCCACACTGTGTCACTCTCCTTCTTTTTCATCACCTTCTTTCCCAGCCCTCCATGACATTGGGATGACTTGGCACATGGCTTTGGATCTTGTCCATAATTTCAAAACCCTGACATCAAAATTGGTTAGTTCAGTGCCCATATCTAGTAGTGTTTCCTTCTCATCACTGCTTGAACTTCTCCCCATGCTTGTGATATCTGCCCTGAATCTATTTTTATTTATAATTCCATTTTTTAAATATTAAATTTCCACATAGCAATATGATACATTCCAGGTCAGTTCATGACATGATAAGTTGGAAAGGATTTTTAGAAGCAAGTCAATGTAAAATTGATCAGTATGAATGTGAGGACACTTAGCCTGAGGGTGCTTGACCCACCCAATTTACAAAAGTGCAATTTCTCAGTGGAAGGAGAAATTCAGATGTTCCTCCTGCAATCATTGTGCTCAGAGGTGAGGGGTCATACAGGACATAACTGCAGTGGTAATAACTAACAGCTCAGAAATCCCAGCATGAATTCACATTTAACATGACTACTGTGTTGTGACATCAACAAAAGTGTGAGACAGTGGGTCCAAACGCCCATCCCTGCACCTTGAAAATGAAGCAGTAACTGTCAGAAACAAATTTGACAGGGATTTTACATGTATATATATATATATATATAAAATATATAATCCCTTGGAGTAGTGACACATGACCATAATTCCAAAGCATTCCTTGAAGCACGACTGCATCTGACTCCCTGATCATCTGGCACAACACACTTCCTCCCTGGAAATAAAGAAATCAGGAATTGGTGAGGGTGCACACCAGGGAGAGGACTGTGTTCTCCAAGGGCTCTGCCAGAACTCTCCTCCCAGGGACAAGAACCACTCTCATCCCTTTTCATTTTACATAAAAAGTTGTCTCCCAATGCAAATCACCAAATAGACAAACAGAAAAAAACACAGCACAAATTTACTTAAAGTCTGATTCCACTTCAGTCTAGGTAATATTTTCTGGTAGTCCCAGAATTCATTCTCATAAACATGATAGTCTTTTGTTTTTGGGCCATTTTGTTGGCAACTGCCAAATGTGAGTGTCTCAGGGATTCAGAGCAGTAGGTAATGGGCCAATGCATTTGAGTAGCTCTACTTTTCCTCTGGTGTCCTGTATCAGGTGCAGATTCAAGAGTCAGGCTTAGGCTTGGTTTTGGCCTAGCATACACTGCCCCTTGGGATCAGGACTATCCATCACAACCAGTGGTTACTGCTGGGTTACTACTTCCCTCCCAGGGAAGGAACTGCAGTGGCTGTCAAGCATATGCCTAAATGGGGGCACAGATTATGCCAAATCACCACTTCCAGATACAAGTCCTAGAACCATTTCCCTCATCAGCTGAGCTCCATGACCATGGAGAACATGGTTGGATACCACTGTGTCTCTGATCAGTGTGAGACCAACACAAACCTCCCTGGGCAGGAGGGAGTTATCCAGAGCAGGTACCAAATGCAGACTCAGAATAAAGGAAAATAAGGGGAAGTAGTGGATTCCTGAAATCATATAAAATTTCCTCTTCTTGCTTAGAAATATTTAATTACTAGGGATTCTCCACTATATCTACTCTAAGTAATGCCATGATAGTTCTAGATTCAAATATAGAAAATATATTTGCTATGCTAATATATATTATGATGTATTGTATACACCCAATTAAATAATTTTCTTAATATTTCTGGATTGTATTAAAAGTATGAACAAACTTGTAATAAACTGACAGTGTGACACTGTGTATTTAATTCTCTGGAATTTATTTTCTGCCCTGTATGTACTCAGGCAAATTTATTATTAATAATAATAATGATGATGATAATAATAATAATAAAGTTGAAATTGCCTGATTGTTTAGTCAACATAAGGACAGATTAAAGCACAGCAGAATAATTTCATCTGAATTAAAAATTAAAGCACTTGATTTCTTTTCCCAGAATGTGAGCACATATAAGCCTCCTCTACCAGTCCATTCAGAATATTTAGTTCCCAGGCTTAGCTCTCCACCATGTAGAGCCCTATAACTTCAGGCTAAAATGGCACAAAACAAGACAGCCTGGCTTGGCCTGAGGTGGCATTGTCAGTTGTCTCACCTTGTTTTCTCCATCATGAACAGGGATCCTGCACTTATCAATGCTGTACTTGATCCAAACACACAGCAGGCTGATCCTGATAGGGACAACTGGCTGAGGGACTGGGGAAATCCACACAATTTTTACTGGGAGCAGATGTCTCATGGGGTGGTCAGAACCTTTTCTGTCATCAGAAACCATGGAAGTTCTTCCTGAAATTCCACCTCTAGGGCTGTATGTCCAGACGGAAATGAGAAGAAGACATGTGGCTCGTGGTGGGTCTTAAATGTTGTCTCTCTGCTGACAAGCTGGGCACTACCTCTGGAGGGGCTTGGGTTCACCTGTATAACTTGTTCCCTGGAGCTGGCCTTTGATTGTTAGCTGTACCTATGCAGTCACCTGTGGGTTCCCATGTCTCTAACTTGGACCCAGACCTGGGAGATATGAGCAATGTAGGATGACAGCTGGACAGGAGTTAGGTGAGGCAAGATAAAAAGGAGGGGAGCAGGCTGTGGTCAGTGTACAGTCTCTTCCATTCCTGGACTGAAGAGATTGCAAGTCTTTAATTGAGGGCACCCAGGAATCCGAGGATAGTCATCAGATGGGAAGTTACAAAAAGTGTATGTCATTCTGGATTGCATTTGCAGGCCAAGAAACATGAATATAAAAATATAATATACATGAGGCTATTTTAATATGATCCATGAGGAGTCACCAATAGAGCTGTCTAAATGAGTGATAGATTCATCCCACAAAGATGTATTATTTAAAAACAATGTTCCTAGTGAGCACATGGGGAGTCCTTCAGGTGGAAGACTTTCTTGGAGAACTCAGAGACTTAATGACCTCCTTCAAATGCCAAAGCCCAGGGATGATCCAGATTCATGGAGAAGATGCTCACATAAGCATTGGAAGTAGAACAAGATAAAAAATAACTGCTTTACAGTTTTAAATGATGACCTATTCTCACAGTTAAAATAATGTTAACCTGTAGACAAATACTTCTGGAAGGGTAATCATCCAATTGTGTTCCTTTTATGTCTGGGTGGTGAGTAATCACTTGGCTATTACAGTGTGAAACTCCTTGTAAAGGGTGCAGTGAACCATCCAAGGTCATGTGGATCCCAAGGGCTGAGCTTCGATGTTGACCCAGACCAGTAATCTGTGGGACCCCAACATCCTCTCAGTTTGTTTGTAGTGGGAAGTTAAGATGAAAAAAGTGGTGAACTTATCAAAGAATGTGTTCTTGGGTGAGGACAACAAGGGGAAGACAGGTGTTTCTCTATCAGTGTGGCATTCTCATGACATTAGAGATGAATTTTTCACCTTCAAAGCTCTCTCTCTGTGGACAGACTTCTTGTCTGAATGGAAGTTTTCCCTCTATCACAGTTGAACTTCAGGAGTAGATAACTTGATTTCTAGTTTCTCACATATACATATAGAAGGCTTGTTCATCCCAGGATAGAACATTCCCAGAACATCACATATACACCATTAAGAGGATTTACAGGTTGTGATTGGTAACTTGTGCAGATGATATTTAGATGGGATTTTGGACTTCATTTGATGCTGTAATGAATTGGGAATTTTGAGGATGTGATTAGATGGATTTATTTTGCACATAGGAAGTGCATGAATCTTTTGCAGCCAGAGTGTAGACTGGTAGGTAAGTAACACCAAGATACAATTTCATTGATTTATTCCCATGCACAGATATCTTTGAAGAGAGAAAATATCCCATTCCCCCAAACTACCCCTGCTTACCCACAGCAGGAAAAAGATTAACTTGAATGCTCAGTGTGAAGCAGCCATGGGTGTTGCAAACCTCAGAGCTAAGGTTACCTATAATCAGGAAGTATACTATGGTGGGAGAACCCTGGCTGCCCACTCCAGTGAATGCTGCCTAGGTCTTTCTTGTGAAGTTGTTCAGAATTAATAAACCCATAAGCTGTGACATCCCAAATATTTCTCCAACTCCACTTACTAAGAAATAGAGGTCATAATTCAATCTTGGAATGATCTCCAGAGATTCCAAGCCCTTTCCTCTCTCTGTCCTGAGTCTTCACCCTTGTGCATCCTTCCTCACCATGTCCCAACCAGATGCCTGGGCATGGCCACTGCTCCACCCTCTCTGTCATGGCACCTTCTGCTTTGGCTCCTGGAAGCATGAAGTTCTTGTGGACCCTGCCTCTGGTTGCTTGCTGCTCCTATCCACAGGCTTTTAATATACTCCACTTCCCCAGGAAGTATGCCTTTGGATCCAAACTTTTCCATCTGTCTCTTTCCCCAAAGCCAGGAAAGGTATTGTGACAGCCCCATTGCCATCATATTGGGATCTGCTTTATAAATGAGCTCCTGTTTCTATCTGCCCTTCTGAAACCATCTCTACCTGCTTGCTGAACACCTGCACCTGTGCTTCACAGTAACTCTGGTCTACCCTAAACTTCAGCCTCCTTCATTCTTGTCAGATTTTGGATGGATTTGTGACCAGCCACTTTCATGCAAACCTTTCAATACATTGGCCAAAAAATAGAGCATTTTCATACCTCAGTAAAGGAGAAATATCTCCTCAAGTTCTTCTTCACTCAAAATGTATTTGAATACGAATCAGAAAATGGAAGGACAGCCCTGAGCTCCCGCAGAGCAAGATGGCAAAATAGTCTGAGTCTGTGCTGCAATTCCCTGCCTCACCTGCTGCTAGAGGTGAAAGTCTTAGGTGGTATCTCCAGGAATAGATATCATGAAGTCCTCTTCTCCAGCAGCAGTCCCCCTGGAGACAGAGGAACAAGCAAGTGACTCCAAGAAAACAATGACATTTTGTAAAATGCTGTGGGAGACACCTTCATCATGAAAACAAAGAAGTGGTCTGTAGAGCTAACCCAAACCATTCAAGGACTCATCAAGCTCATAAAAAATTTCCTTAAACTTGTGCCTTCAGAATAGTTGTTTATTTATGTGAATCAGTCCTATGCCCCTCCCACAGAACAGGAACTTGGAATGCTCCATGAGCATTTTGGCAGTGATTGTAAACTGGTCCTATATTACTGCAAATCTCAGGAATGAGGATGAACCACAGAAAAACAACCTGCAAGTTAAAATTAATCTTCACAAAGGAAGCAGCAGCTCTGATACATTTTGATGCTTGTGGCAAGAGATTTAAAGATATGATCTACTCAGCATGTATCTACTATGATTTATGTTTATGTGTAAGAAAGCATCCATAGATATAGGGTGAACTCACAAGAAGTATAATTTGTATTAATACAAAAATCATTATAAAAGATAGAATATAGCCATTGCTCCTACTATACGTAGTCCAGATCTGCCTCCAAGATACTGAAAAAGAGACTATAAAAAAACTTCATTACCCGATTCACAAATGACTGAAATTGTTTACTCGTAGAATTAGCATTTTTTCACTGTAAAAGTTAACTTACTAAAGCGTTCTTTTTTGTCTTATTCATGGACGATTAGTTTGTTAGGAGTATGGGGTATGCCTTTTTTTAAACATTGATAATTACAGTTATCTTATTGTAAAACATCGACCTGCTGGCTGTATTTCTTATATTGACCAGAAGAGGGCAGCCTAGCTGGCAGAGGGTTTAGCACTTGGTTTAATTTCTTTTCCAGGTGATAAGGGTTGAAAAGCTGTTCCTTCTAATTTCTAGCAAGCACCTAGCCAGGATAGCAAGCGTATTGACAAACTGGAAGACAGCGTTAGAGAATATGAATAATTTAAAATGAATTCTTTCATTGGGAAACAGAAGGAATTTTACAAATTTTAGACAATTGAATAGTAGTGTCTTTTCAATCCTATCCTTTAGTGATTCCTGAATCCTAGTAGTATAACTACAGTGTTTATCTCTTACTTATGTAATTTCAAAAGCAGCTGATGGGTATTCCTGGCAATATCTTTGTGTGTTTCATATGTATTTTCCAACTAAAAAGCCTTAAAAGAATTGTTGAAAAAATGCCTTTAGGTATTATGTGTAATTCATGCAATGATAAAAGCACACCATTTTTCTGAAGTTATTAGGTAGGTAATTGCTTGAAGTTAGACTTCACTTTTTGTTCATTCCATATTGTGTTTAACATGCATCATTTTTGAAAAAGCATTCCAATAAATTCAACAGAATGTCCAAAGGAGTGTATATAATATGTATCCTAGAAGTGAAAGTATGTATTTTCAAAGCAATGGTGGAAAATATGATTTTTTTTTCAAAAATTTGAATTATGCTTCTATGGCTTAAATCCCTGAATATGCCTTATGATAGTGAGCTGCCATACATTAGCATTAGGGGGTGTTATGGAACTGTTAAAGTGTTGAAATCATAGTTCAATTCTCATTTTCTGCTTCAAAACATTAGTTTTTGAATCCCATTATACTGGTGTCCCTGTGTAGCAATTTAATATAGCCAAAAATATAGGTTGAAATGTGCAAATTTATCTTATACAACTAGATAAAAAAATTTTATATATGCTGAAGACTGGAAAGCAAGTATTATTTTGGAGTCAAATAAGTTGGGTGTGGCAAAAATCTGTTCTCTAACTTTGTCCACCTTCTGTTAACTTTAGAGGGTGAATATACATTTAGTTACATATATGCTTAACAAATGGCAGAAAAGTGTTGAATTTATGTATTATGTTTTCCTTTGAGGTTTTAGATGATAGAATATTTACTACCTCAACAATAAAACATACTTGAGTATTAGATTTGC
This sequence comes from Cabassous unicinctus, assembly GCA_029593785.1. Classification (NCBI taxonomy): domain Eukaryota; kingdom Metazoa; phylum Chordata; class Mammalia; order Cingulata; family Chlamyphoridae; genus Cabassous; species Cabassous unicinctus. The sequence continues at coordinate 26,503 of JAQZBX010017749.1, read as the reverse complement.
AACAATGATTTAATAGATCTTTTTATCTAAATAACTTATTTGTTTATTAAACTAAGTTTAGCTAAAAAAAATGGAAGGACAACCACCCCTGCTCTGACCACTGGATATACCATTGACCAAACACATTTCTTATGCTCACAATATCATATATATGATTTTTTTCAAAACCTCTGGTTGGTAGTTTGCAAAAGAAGAGAGATAGTGTCCGAATGTGTATATAGGAGATAGAAAATTGCACATGTTGTTCATGTAGAGGCATCCTGTTCATATACACATCTGTCATTCCCCTTCCTCCTGGGATCACAGTTTCCCTACATTTCCAGCCTCTTCATGTCAGGGAGAGTTATATGAGTGATTTTGCTAAATGGAACATGCATAGCTATTACCTATGCTGCTTGCAGCTTGAACAAGTAGAACACACCCACCTGGAATTCAAAATTCTCTCCCATTCTACACCTACATTTCATTCCTCCAGTTGAGGATGCCATGTTAGATGGGTGTCTTGGTGCCTGAGTAATTGCTTGAAATAGATTCCACACCTTAGCAAGACTTCCCCCTCAACACCTTATAATTGAATGTGAGCAAGCTATTGACATTTTTGTTATACTTTTCTCCCACTGCTATTTTAGGGCAATTTTTATAACAATTTGAGTATTCTGATGGGAGACCTACACAAATTGAGGTGGACAATTAGCTGTCCATAGAGTCAGGCTGAAGATTTAGGAAACAAGCTGAATTACAATCAGGAGGAGCAACTCCGTACACCTTTAAGCCAACCCCTGTGCTTTATCTTACTGGCAGATGTAGAAACAAGATACTTAGGAACTGGTAAATTTGCCATCTCCTGAGGATAAGTCTGTGCATAAGTTTTAATTAATGACTATCTCATGCTTAACACATTTTTTGATCTAGAAGAAATTTTACATAAATTCAGTTGCTATAAATATCTCTGGAAAAGATAGGTAGGCATTTGTGAAAACTGGCAGGGTATATTAAAAATTTAGGCCTGTGCACATGGAAAGTAAATATCCCTGAAAGACAGAGAAAATAAAAAATACAGATTTTAGTGTCTACAGAGGCACAGTCAGGAAATAAAGTGTAAAGGAGTGTGTGGAGATCTGCTGTAAGCCTGTGGCAAGTACCTGCTTCTTCTGAGGGAGGGAGGGGCTGTGACTGTCACAAGGCACATGGGGGACTTGGGAGAGAAGGCCAAGTTCTATTTCCTATCTTTGAAAGAGACTTGGGTTTGAACAACTTATGGTGATTCACTAAGCTGTGAATAATTCTTTGTACATTTGTGCTCATTCACAGTAAAAGGATAATACAAAACTTAATATAATAGCAAAAGGATTACCACACTTGTTAAAGTGTGACCTACCAACTTTCCCTCCCATCTCTTCTCTAACCCCACCTAAGGTACAGCACAGACATTATTTTTTATGCCAGTAAAAAGAATTTATTGGGAAATGGGGGAAAGAAACAGAACTTGCTGAGAAATAAGAGAGAAGGATGCAAATACACACTGAGATTTGGTACAGGCTCCTCTAGGCAGAGAGACCTCAGACATTATGTTAAATAAAGGATTTAAAAGTTTTTAAGCAATGCTGGGAAAAATTCCACCTTTTATTGCTATTCCATGTCATTTTCTGTTAATTAATTAAGTCTAATTCCTATAGAAAAATAAAACATTAAGGATTAGTTTGAAATATACTTTGTAACTACCTGACAGTCCTATAATTCAACTCTGTGTCAGAGCCAGGGGTCTTTTCCCTGAACATGCTCAGAGCCCAGGACATTGTCATAAGCACCCTATGTACATGCAGTGAGTGGGAGCTGCGTGAGCCCTGGAGTGGGGCCAGAAGGGGACTGCAGGGAGAGCTCAGGGCCCTCTAAGCTCAGAGTCCCCCCGGGGGCAGGTACAGAGCGAGGATGGGGAGGGGCCTCCTGTCAGGGTCTGCAGTTTCCTCCCCTTGTCTAAGAAATGGTTGCCAAGGGCAGCCAATATTCCTCCAACCCCTGAGATGCCTTCACTTATTTGACTTTACAAGTGATATATTTGCTATTCAATCTTGCAGAGAAGACTAAAAAGGCTGCCTGCAACAGGGGCTTTGGCAAGTCTCAAGTGTGAGGTAGGAGCTGCATAGAATTCCTAGGTCATTTATTTCATTTCTCTTCTCTCTGGATATACAAAATATTCAAATCTTTAAAATGTTCTTTCCTTACAATTTACAATATGCATTTTAAATATTCTGAATCCACCTTCAAGCAACTCAGTTGAAATAACAGTATACTGTACAGATAACTGAAAAGAAAGTATTCCTAATTCCTAACTCTCATCCCTTATAACATCATGGTCATTCACTTAGATTATCCATGTGTTATGATCATGGGATTCTACACCCTCATTTCTTAAATAGTTATATTTTAGGTCAATTAAAGTAAGAAAAACAAGTATTAGATTTGCCCTAATTTTTAATTCATCATATGTTCTTTCTCCTTTGTGGAGATGAAATTTCCCCCATTTATGTAATTTCCTTTATCCCTGGAGAATTTCTTTTAACATTTCCTTATGGTCAATTCTGATATCTATGAAGTCTGCATTTTCCTTTGCCTGCAGCCATCATTATTTCTCTTTCATTTTGAATGACATTTGCAATAATATAAAACTTTAGGTAAGTGTTTTGTTTTTAATTACTTCCATGATTTTAAATATTTCAATATGTTCTCTTTTTGCATGCATGACTTTTGATGATATGTGCATGCATTTCTTATCTTATTTATGCTATTAAAAGTTATTTTATTTTTTTCCTTTCATTACTTGTTTCCTCAAAGCTTTTCTCCAGTTTTCATATGCTATATCTAGGTATTTTATTTAACCCACTTTGTAGTCTCTGGGAATTCACTCCATATTCACTTTACATCACAAAATACACCAAACACTTCAAACTGAGTGGCACAGTGTTGAGGATGACGACATGTTCAAGATGCTTAGCTACCAACGTGTAAGTCATGACGTAGAACCTATTTCCGTAGATGACCCTGATTTATGCAAATCCTAGAAAAAGACATAGAGGTGGACAGGCTCTAAAGGAGCCCTGTGATCCTCACATCCAGGTACTCATTTCATCATGTCACTCACACACACAACACATACACATGCACAAATGCATGTTAGTATGGACAGGGTCCATGAGTCACTTGTAGCCCAAAGAATATGGCAAAGGTGAAGGGAGTTCAATCTCTAGATAATGATACATTATATAACATCCATTCTGTGAACAGTCTCACTTTTTTATATCTCCCTTCAATGCTGGCTTGGAGCAAGCAGCCATTAATCCTGCAGCCTCAAGAGCATGAATTCTGCCAATAATCTGGTCCTCCCCATTCAGTCTTGGATGTGAATGCAGCCTGGATAACAACTTGATGAAACCTTGTGAAAACTGAGCAGAGGATCCAGCTAAGCAATTCCCAGACTCTTGATGAACAGGAAATGAGATAAATGAGTGTTTTTTTAAGTTTCTAATTTTGTTAGAATTTCACAGACACAAAAACAAAACATATATTGCAGAAATTACATTATACATGTGCTTCCAAAATATTTTCCCTCTACCAAGACTTCCATTTGAAAAATGTTCCCCTTATCATGACTTATTCATGCCCCAATTTCTTCTGCTCAGCCTTATTTGGAGAGGAGTTAAAGTGACTTCATTTTGGACAAGGTGGCCCAAGGCATCATGAGAACTCAACTGAGAGATGCAGCCTCAAGGCTATGAGCCAGTACCTGCAGGATGACAATGAGGTGCTGCCTGGGCTCACTGTCCACTTGATGATGAGCAGGAGTAGGCATAAGACTGCACCTCCATGGCCCATCAGGGTGGCTTCCTCCATGACCATGTCCACCCACTTCAGGAATCTGTGTATGGAAACAAAGGCCCTTGAGTGTGGCCACAAGCTGCATTAGAACATAAGGTTGAGGGGGGATTGGAGTGCTGTGGAGGGGCTAATACCTTCAAGACAGAGAGTCCCTTCTTGTCCCCATCAGGCCTTCACCAGTACACTCAGCAGAGATCTCTGCTCTTCCCTGGAAAGTTCTCACAATGTAGCAGGTCCCCTATTCAGAGCAGAACATAAGGTTATATTGTCTAAGATGGGAATCCAGGTAGCCTGAGAACCTGAACCAGAAGCTGCAGGAGAGGAACATCTCTTGTCTGTGAAGTTCAGCATGGTTGGGAGGAAGCTGCTTACTGCCCCAGCTATAAGGTTTCCAGGCAGATCTTCCCTGATAATCCATTCAGCTTCCTTGAATGGCTGATCCTCCAAGAAATGGACCTGCCCTGAGTATTGAGTGTGAGTTCACAGGGTCAGACCCAGCTGGACATCCATCCTAGCCTCTGGTTTATTTCTCTGTGGAAGCAAAGGAAAGAGGTTTTGATTCCCCATTCATGGGACAGCTGTCATATGCACTGACACACAGTTGTTAAGAGACTCAATCTCCAGTTCCCTGCAATCAGCTGATGGGAGGAAGAGAATTTGCTGGCTGTCATGTAAACCATGTGAGTGATAGAAGGAGAGAACCCTGGAAAATAAGGGCAGCTCTTCAGGAGGAGGTGGAAGGAGAAAGCATTGCACTGTTTCTAGGACTGAAATGTTTTTCCATACACTCAACATCAGAGAAACTCACTGACTGTTGTCACAGAGAATTATGGATGCAGAGACTGCAGGGCATGAGAGAGCCTCAGGTGCAGGAGGAAGCTGATGTGACATCTGGGGAAAGACCATGCAAATAGGGCCCCTACCTCTGGGCCTGGAAACCAGCCCAGGCCCAGGCCTTGTAGCTCTGAGAGAGGAGCCCCCTCCCCTGTGTCTGAGCTCTCCTTATTCTATGCCCAGGACTGAGAAAGAGGAGGCACCATGAATTGTGTGCTGATCTGAACTTTCCTTTTGTTAATTTTCCATGGTAATATGGACTAGAGAGTGGTTTTGCTGCAGTGTGAACATGTGTGTGTGCATTTGAATTTGTGTGTGTCTGTGTGACTATGTGTGACTCAACCTCTGTCTGCTTGTGGGTGTCCTGTGTGAAGTTCAGCTGGTCGAGTCAGGGGGTGACTTGATGCAATAAGAAGTGTTTCCATGCCTCTCCTGTTCAGCCTCAGGATTCACCTTTGCTAAATATTACATGAGCTGGGTCCACCAGGCTCCAGGGAAGGGGCTGGAGTGGGTCTCATACATTAGTGGTAATGGTGGTAGCACTAAGGATGCAGACTCTGTGAAGGGCCAATTCACCACCTCCAGGGTCAACAACAGGAACCAGCTGTATCTGCAAATGAACAGCCTGAAACCTGGAGACACAGCCCTTTATTACTGTGTGAGAGACACAGTGAGGGGAAGGCAATGCTTACCCAGACAAAAACTTTTTCTGTGGGGTGGCCATGAGGGGATGCTCAGGACCCACTGAGCACAAGGAGCAGCTGCAGCAGCAGGTGCAGGGAGGGGGTTAAGGGCTCATTTCCTGTCAGGGTCTGGGGCTTCCTCTCCAGCTGTTTCCCCAGGGAACATCTCTAAATTGATGTTTCTTTGCCTATCAATACTGTCATAAATTAGAATAGTTTTGGTGCACTAGGAGGAAGAAAAATCACAGGCAAAACCAGCCAGCTCTCCCTTAAGAAATCAGAAACAACTCTGCCAATATTTGCCAGGTTCAGAATTGTGAGTAACTCAAGGTAACCAGGGGAGTCTTTCACAATGAGACTGAAGACAGAGGGCCCAGTAAGATTCCCTTCAGTACACTCTTTGTGATTCACAGAAAAATCAAGAGATAGGCTATTCCAGGGTCTAAATTTTACTGGATTTCAAAGTGCACTCCTCATATAAAGTGTGCACAACAGACATTGATCTGATTGTCTATTGTCTGAAAATCCATTTTGATTTTCCTTAATCTTTTTTCTCACACTTCTCTTTGAAATTGCTCCCTGTCAATGGATGATGTGGTTCCTTTGGTATAAATCCCATTGCTCAAGCCAATTACCTAAAAGACAGGCTGTGGCTCAGGCTGTGTCTCCTCCCTGTGAAATGTTGAGGGGCCATCCTCACTTACCACTGCCTGGGACCCTCTTTTCTGCCCTCTGTGTGTGGAGTTAATACAAATGGGCAAATGGGCATATCTCTCCATGCAGATAATGCTTGTTAGGTCAAAATGGGATGTAAATATTGCAATGATTTCTTGTGCTGCTCAATCTGTCACATTGTAATGTCCATTTCCTGTGGATTTGGGGTGAGCTACTGATGGGTTCCCAGTGTGCTTGGGAGGTCTGGAGGACAAGACAGGATTTTTTGTGAACTGAGGCCTGGATGCTCCATATGATGACCACAAGACCTAGAAAACAAAAATAACAGCTGCATGAAGTGGCTGCTTCCAAATGGCCCTATGTCTAGGAACTCTGGGTTTTCCCCTACCTTTCCATGGGCTATCCTCACTCATTTATTTCCCCTCAATACTCTAAAGGGAAAAATAATCTTCTGTTTGCTCAAGCACAATACTGTCAGGAAGAAGCAATTTTCATGTCTTGCATAATGATTCAGGTCAAAACTGCATGTGCTTTACAAAGTATTCCTTCCAAAATGAGTGTTTAATCCTGGGGATTCTAGTGGAAACTTTTGAAATTGAATTGCCTCAATGACAGGTTTCCATTCTTGCATAACTGCCACCACTACATGGAGACATGTTTGTGCTTATTTCAAGTAGGAAATACTGGATTAACTTTGGGGGAAGCACTGCTCTCTCTTTTATGGGGATGCAGATGCGATGTCTTCAGAATCAGATGGTGGAGGGTGATGAGGCCATGTTGCTTGTCATTATTAACCAGGAAAGAGAGGAAAATCCATGGTCAAATTTGACTATTATTCACTCAGTGTTTCATTTTGTTTTGCTAGTATATGCACCTTTTATTTCAAAAATTTTGAAATATGAAAATGCTTTGTCATATATAAAGAACCTCACCAAAGTATTTCCTTCTTTTTGCTTTGTAAGCACTCATAAAGAAGAACGATCATGGCCTGGGATGCTATGGGGGTCCTGAGGTGAGCAGCATAAAGGGGGGCCTCAGCAGGTGGAGGGATGCTTTTCCAAATCATTCAGGTGTCCTGCTCTGGGGAAGAAAATTGGGTTCAGCTGACATTGTTGACTTAATCTTCATATGCAGGTGGACAAGTGTCTGCCTATGAAATTGTGCCTGTGTGTGGTATGATCTTGTAGCATTTGTATTAAAAGTACAAACTACAGACATCATCTCATGTGGGGTTTTTAAGAGAAAAAAATGTCATTCTATAAGCCAGTCCCTGACACAATTCTAGTAGCTAAAGGTGGAAACATCCACCCAGTGGGACCTGTCAGTAGAACTCTCAATTGAACAGAAAAATGCAGCTGCCATATCTAAATGAATGAATAAGACAAATGAATTAGATTCTATTGGTTTATCAAGGGAAAATAAAACCATAAGCAGGTACAATACAAGTAAACACTGAATTTCCTCTGGATATAATCACAATATATAACATTCAATTTTTAGATATCATAGCATCCCTATTTTCTAAGTATATTTGTTCAAGCATAATGGTAATACATTATATATTTCTTAGTTCAGCCTTAGGTTTGTATCTAAAGCATGCAGAAAGTACAAAGTTCCCATATACAACCCCACATACAAAGCCAGTTTTATCTCTTATTAACACTATGCACTAGAGTCTTACTTTTGTTGCAATTGATGAAACAATATTGTTATGATTATACTATTACATAGTGCTCAAAGTTTACATCAGGATCTACTGTTTATGTTTTGGAATTTCATGATTTAAAATTTTTTATTCTGGTATCATATATACAAATATTTTTCAAATAATTCATTGTTATTTTTATTTTATATTAGCAGGTACATATGGCATCTTTCATTCAATAAGTTCACTAGGTTGAAACTGATAGGCTGTTAAAGTGTGCAAAAAAGAGAAAATATTATTAAAATATATAAAGAGCAAAATATTTTTCAGTTTCTTATTGAATGGAGTCAGTAATTTCAAGAAGATGGAGTATGGGGATCACAATGTGTATAACCACAGCATTATAATTAAAATAATCTAAATTGAGGTGCCATAATTCTATCCAAATTTAAGAGCAGACCAGGTATGACAGTTAAATGGAGAAGTACTGGGGATAATCAACATTTCTGTAATTCATATATAACAAGTTTCAATCCTCAAAAGTACTATTTTTGTTAACATTGGGCTGCATTAAATATTTTAACTTGGGTATGATCTATGGGCCTCATTTTGTCAAGCCAACTTGCAAAGTCATAATCAATATAATTTTAATTTATTATTCATCAGTTCAGAGGGTAAATAACATATTTCAGGGAAGTTAGTGCTATGATGATTGAGAATCAATGCAAAAAAAATATTTCTAAAAATCAGTGAGGTATACATGTTTCTCCTTCATTTCATATGGAAATTCTTTCATAGGATTATAGGGGGCACTGTTTAAAATTACTATGATATTACTGCAAATACACTAGTTGGCTTAACAGGAAGAAGGTATCAACATTCATATTTCAAAAGCTAGAAATTCCAAATTGAAGCACAGGCAAGAATATGTTTTCTTCCCAACATTGCTAGCATTATGTTGCTGAATAATGACAATCTTTGTGGTTCATTGGCTTGTATTTCTTCCTCCCATTACATTGCAATCTCTCCATTTCCCCCTGACTTCCAACTTCTCACTCCTTTCTTTGAGACCAAATTTCTGCTCTTAAAAATGCCTTCAGGCATGTCAATCAATGGTTATCCTCATTAAGTTTGCCCACATGTTCTCAAATATGAGTTCACACCTTAAATAATAATACATCTTCAAAGGGTCCAATTTATAAATGAGTTTACACCCACAGAACACAGATTGATATTAAGATATGTCTTTGGTCAATAAATAAATAATTACCAAATTCTGCCGCCTGGAAGCCATTGGACATATTTTTAGTACATGCAAAACACATTTACCTATCTGAATTTCATAAAAGCCTTTAGTCATTTCATTTCAGTATCAGTTCCATGTTATTAAAATCAGTTATGAGTGTGTTCCAACCTAGGGAACATTCCTCTGTATCTGTTTACCTGTGAAAACCAGGAAAAAAATTATTAGTTTTCTAAATGTGATGGTGGGACCAGCATATGATAGATATTGCCATTCCAGAAGGACAAATTGGAAATCAAATAGAAGTTATAGGTTCCAGTCAACTTTGAAACTCATCAGGGAAAAGTCTGTTACATTTCAAGTTCTGAGAGTCAAATATGGATATTTTCTTTGTGTTCTTGCACTGCTGGAGTGACAGCCAAGTCTTCTCAAGGGCTTTTCCAGTGACCCTACTCTCCCTGAATCCTAGGGGCTAAGCCTATCTCTCTCCAAACATTGACATGTTGTATTCACTCTGCCCCACCTCCTCCCAGCACCCTTCTGTTTGGCCTCAGGTGATATCTTCAGTTCTTACTTCTGCCATGGATCTGTCCTGTCCATCTCTATCTGTTTCCTTCCAGGAATCCTGCTGTGCAGCTCAAATGTGACCACAGGGAGAGAGAGAGATGCAAATTTGGCCCCTGCCCCTGCTCATGGAAGGCAGTTCACCTGTCCCTGCAGTACCTGTTGAAGAGCTCAGCCCATATCTGTACCTTTCTTCAGGGTCCACCCCCATGGGGGCTGCACTGATCTGGGCTTGCCTCCTCATTTCTGTCAAAGGTAACCTCCCTCCTGCATCAGGCTCAGTTGTGACTGCTCTACATGAGTTGTCCTCACTCTGGTTTCCCTGTATCTGGAGGTGTCCTGTCTAATGTTCAGCTGTGGAGTTGGGGTCTTATGGGAGACAGCCTCGTGGTCCTCTGTGCCTCTCCTGCAAAGCCCTTGTATTCATCTTTTCTGATTATGTAATGAACTTTGTCTCTCAAGATCCAGGACAGGGGAAGGGGTGGGTGGCATTAGTGAGTCAACCAAGTAGAAACACTCAATGTATGCTCCATCAATTTAGGGAGGATTCACAGTTCCTAGGGGCAACCTTATGAACACAGCCTCTCTTGAAATGATGAACTGGAAAGCTGAGGACAAAGCCATGTATTACTGTGTGAGAGACACAGTGAGGGGGAGTCAGCCTGAGGCCAACACAAACTCTCCTGCAGGGCTGAAGTAAGGGCTGGGTTGCAGAGGACATTTGTACCACCAGGGGGCAAGCATAGGCAACACAGGAGGAGGAGCATAGGGAGACCTCAATTTCTTCTTAGATTCTTGCATTTCCTGTTCCTGTCCAGCAAGTCTTCCCTCCAAACTCTATTTTTGTTTTCTTTAACAAGTCCCTGACTTCTCTTATCCTACAATGGTTAATATAGAATGGGCACTTAGCCTTTTATATCTCAGGCTGCTGCTAGCAATTATCTTTGGTAGATTATTGCCAATTAGGAAATCAATCAACTTTAATCCAAACTTTAGTACTGTGCCAGGTATTTTGTTTTTCTATATTGTCTGTCATAAAACAATAAAACTATGCTCACCCAAGACAGGTCAATGTAAAATATTAATATAGGGTGTCTTTTGTTTGTGTGTGTTTATCTGCTCTGCATGGAACTGAAGCACTATTTTAATAGCTTGCATCCTCCACTTCTCTGTGGTTCCTGTGCATCACAATCTCAGTGAGATTCACCAGGTTCCCTTTTTGCCAACACCAGGGAAGTAAGCATCACCTGAGACCAATCAATAGTCCTCCTTCTCCCTTCAATGAGGCATCAACTCCCTGTATCTTCCCTGCTTTGATGAACCAGTGACTTCTCTTCATCCTCACTGCTGCCAACCCAGTTAAGCCCAATAACCCCACTCTATAGAATATTAATCAGCCTGCCAGCCACATGACCTCCAGCTCCTTTTCTAGGGTGCTGTGTGCACCATGCCCCAACCCTATCTGCCCACTTCTACTGAGAACAGCAAAGAGACCTCCTGCTGCTGCAGCTGCTCCCTGTGTACACACTGCAGGCTCCCTAGTGCATTCACCATAGTGTTCAAACCCTAAGGTTCTAGCCCATCCTTAGAATGCCACTAGAAGCTCACAGATGTGAATGAATCCTAGGAAACCTATATTAATTTCAGTCAAATATTTCTAGAAATTCTGAGGCTTTTAGGGTTCTTTAAACTGAAAAATTCTACTATTTTTATTCAGTATCTACACTTCAATATTCCATATGTAAGTTACTTATTAACTTCAATCCAAAGCTCATATCAATGTAATGAAATGTCTTAATTTGTGCAAACATTGAAAGTTATAAAATTGAAGATATGTCAGCATTTATAAAATTCATTAATGTGTCACTGCTAGTAAAAAGTAAACTCTTGGCATAATTGGGAAAATGAATGAAAAAAAGCCAAGAACTAATTATCATTTTAACTTAATAATTATATTTAGGAAGAATAGCATTTATAACCAAGACAGAAATGCATATAGAAGAACATCAATTTGACACTATCTCACACTAAAAACACAAGAAAATTCAAGAGGACAAGTTACTTAGAACAGTATTCCAGTAATGTGTGTGTCATGTGTGTGAGTATTACTTAATTTTCCATGAGCATATTGATGTATCATTGTATGTGTTTGTTGGTGTGTGATTTTGATTACTGAACATACAGTATAAACCTATATGACATCTTAAAATCTAAATATTTAATGTGCTGAAAGATAGCAGAAACATTATAGAGATACTGTAAATGATAATGTTGTAATGTCTAAGGTAGATAAAGGAAATACCTAAACAAAATCACTATATTTGTTTGTAAAAAGTCAGGAAGAATAAAACGTCATTATGCTATTAATTAAATACTGGTACAAATTTACTAAAGACATAACACTCTCATGCTCACCACTGGTAAAGGAAATGCCAATTATAATGTCACATTCACCCATCATATAAGATAAATAAAACACATGATAAACAACACTTCAATCTCTAATACTTATTCTTAGACTCTTGACTGATACTGCTGATATAAGTATATACACTTTCCCTTGTCCAGATATCTATTTTACAATATATCTTGAAAGTTATAATCATGAATACGATAATATCTACCCCAAAAATCTATTCCACACGTTTTTGTGATTTTTACATTTGTTGATATTTATCTTTTACTGTTTTTAATTTAGAATAATTTCAAATTTACAAAAAATAGAATGTTCACATAAAAACTTTTTTTAATTTTACATAATTTTACATTCTTACGTATCAATAATATATTTGCCATAATCAAAAATTAACATTGGTAGTGATTATTTAATATATTGCCATCATTATTAAAATTTTAGACATTTTACACTGACATTCTTTATTGGTTCCAAATTCCAACCCAGGACACCACACTGAATCTAGACATCATGACACCCATGGTCCATTCTGGTAATGGATAGTTGTATACTTTGTTTAAATCAGTGGAATGTTCCATAGATTGAAATGCAGCAATATGTTGATAGTGCTATTCAAGACATCTATATATGTATCTAATTTCGATCAAGGTTTCTATCATCACAGAGACTGATGTGCTGAAGTCTCCAATTATAATGTGGACTTGTTTATTGCTCTTTTATATTCTATCAGTTAGGATTTTTATGTCTTTTGCAGAAATTACCACTTAATCATTATATAATATCCTTCTTTATTGATAATGATCTTACTTTTGTTGAAGTTACTTTTTCTGGAGTCCATAATGTTTATATATATATCACTTTTTTTTTTTTTACCTTTCTATATATTTATATTAAAGTGACTTTCTTGTGAACAATACATAGTTGGATTTTACTTTTTATCCAAATTGACCATTGTAGATTTTAACCAACGTTTATAAGTCATTCCCTTTTTGTCCCAGGGGAAAGCATGAATGCAGTCCCCCACTACCACAAATTATGCAGTTGAGTTTCCCACATTTGGGGAAATAGCAGGGGTCAGCACACCCGGGGTGCAATGGATGAGCCCCACACTGGGAAAACCATCTTCATGATCATGGTATCTCCCCTGCCAGGTAAGTATAAAATCATTCCCTTCTGAAGCTATTATTTTATAGTTTGGTTAAAATAAAATATTTTTAAAGATATTTTCTATTTATTGCAGGTGGGGTATGAGGGAGGAATTGTGAGAGACAAGAAGAAACTTGGGGTGTGTTAGAAGTCACTATCTTGCCTTTGACTTCTGGTTGTACATAGTTAAATACATATTGAATTGCACATTTTAAATATGTGCAATATATCATGTGAAATTATATCTAAATTAATCTGTTAAATATAACAATGGATATATTGATATTGAAGGAGAGATAGGGAGACAGATGATGCATGAAATGTTAGAGACTCTTCAAAATGCATTTGTGTTAACCCTAGTTCTCACTACAGATTTCCTGGAGTACTGTCCCTCAGATATCTCTCTTTTAGTGGTTTCTACCCTGTTGGTTCTTTCTTATTCAATTCAATTCAGTAATATTGTTGACTAGCCAGGTTTCAATACACTGCATTCAAGATCTGTTCATGATAGGATGAGAAGGAAAGGATTTTTAGAGGCAATTGTTTCTAAACCACTCACCCTAAGTGGGATGACACTCAGACTGAGGGTGGTTGACCTGCCCACTTCCCAGAGGTGTGATGTATAAATGGGAGGAGCAGTTCAGGTATTCCTCATGCAGTCACAGTGATCAGAGGTGGGAACACACACTGGTCATTTTTCACTGCCACAGAGAATAATACAATTAATAACAGTCAATGAAAAAATATTAAATTTATACTGTACATGTCTTAACTTATATGCACATGTCTATAGTACATAATTAACATTAGGTGCATTTTTCTCATATACTATCCTATTATAAACATCTCACATTAGTGTCATATATTTGTTATAATTCCTGAAAGAACATTCTTATACTTTTACTATTAAACCAGTCCACTGTCCACCAACAAGTTTCCCTGTTATATTGTCCCATATTTTGTCTTCTAACTTTCATTCTAATAACATATACCACCCTAAACTTCCACTTTCAACCACATTCACATACATAATTCAGCACCACTATAGATGGAACAGGCTTTGATTGATTTTATGCTTTTCTTTTATTAATAATATTAATTATTTGATTATTTAATAATTATATTATCAAATAATAATAATATTAAGTAATAAATATTTAATATATTATTGATTAATAATTCAGGTATAATATATACATCTACTACCTGCTTTTGTTACACCTACACAAAAATTTTTTGGTGTATTATCATTATTATTTATTACTATCATTTCTTATAATTAAAAATTTTTTTTTCATTATAGCCATCTAGTCAATGTGAAGTGGTAAACTGCTGTGAATATTATTTACATTTCTCTCATGACTATAAATTGTCAGTCATTATTCATGAACTTTTTAGGTATTCATAAATATTGTTTGGTGAAAGTGCATTCAATAATTTTACACCATTTTAACACTTGGTTTTACACTTACTTTTTAGTTATGGGAAAGTGTACTTTATTTTTTTTCTGTACTTTATTTTATTTTGAATAGAAGTTCTTTATCAAAAATATGATTTACCAATACTTTTTCCTGATTTTCAACATGGGTTTACATTTACTTAAAGCTGTTTATTTTTCACAGTAATTATTTTTAATTTTGTTGAAATCCTTCTGTTTTGAAGACTTATGAACCAAAAAGAGTCCTTTCATCCATGTGCCAAATTGCTGTGGCAGGACAGTGGCACCATCACCCAAGAGACAGCATCATCCAAGAGGGGGGACCAGGAGGCCTGCACAGACACTGACCCACAGGGTTTCTGACCTCTGGACAAGCTCACTGTTCTGGGCCCCCAGTTCCTGGATTAGCACCTGCTTCTTCTCCTGGGAGCCCTGCACAGAGCTCCCCCTGAGAACAGCAACCTGCTGGGATGAATATACAGGGTCTCCAGTCATGCATTCAGGTTGGGGCAGTGTTGGCTGCACTGACTGTGCCTGCATCAGCCATGTACTCTTGACCCCCGGCAAGCAGGCCTGTGTCCTTTCATGGAGCATCTGCAGGGCTCCCAGGCAATGCAAACCAAACATGCATGCACTACCTGTCTCAGATTCCTCATGATTGCTTTTTTCTGTTTGCCAGAGGAAGGCACATTCACAAACCTATGGTCCCCATGGGAGGCAGTACCCATGTGCTGGACACAAGGAAGAGGGACAAATTTGGGTTCTTTGCTAAAAAATCAGACATAGTATGTGTGTGTGTGTATGTGTGCAGGTATGAGTGTGTATGTGTGGATGTGTGTGGGTGTGCTAAGTGTGTTTGGGTATAGTAGAAGCATATGTGGGCTTTGAGACCCATGGTTCTGTGCATGGAGTTTTTCTCTGATGTGAGCTTCAACTCGAGGAGCCCAGAAAAGATGAGAGACCCCCTGAAAGTCCCTGAGAGTCTCTGGATTCACTATGCCTGTGGCTGTGTCTGAGCATCTGGCAGGCTTCTTGGAATGGGGCCCTTGGATTTCCATAGAATCCTGTGTTTGATCTCCCTGAAGAGTACACTGGGTTGCTAAGAATAATTCACTATGTCAAGAGATGGTATCACCTGGGTGTGGTATCTCTAAAGAGCAGTCTGAAGCCAAAGGCACAGCCAGGTAACACTGGGCAGAGACATTGCAAGGGAAATGCCCTGTGAGCACAACAGGAACCTCCCTGCAGGGCAGAAGCAGGGCTGCAGGGGTGCTCAGGTCCCGTGGAGCACAGGGCCCAGCCCAGGAGCATATGCAGGTTTCTCCAAGCAGGTGCTTCCTCTCAGGGTCTGGGTTCTCCTTTTCTGAAAACAATCTAAAATAACAACTTGAACATTACTAATGTGTCTGATTATATTCCACTTCTTTGGGAGACATTGCCTACTTCAATAAGGCAAAAGGAAACATATTTAAAAGGGTTGTTTCTAGGTTTTATAGATGCCTTAATAGTGAGGATTTGGAGGAAAAGGATGGTTTATTAATTCAATGCATCCATAAATTTGTGAGGCACACTTTCACCTGATAATTGTTATGTTTCTCTTTACAGTCCATGCTTCATTTAAAACAATGTCTTTAAAAATGACATTCCATTATCCTCAGACATATGGACAATATTTCCATAAATTCACACCCTATTCTTAATTCATGTTCTCTGCCTTTCAAAATGAAAATAAAAATCAGTTATCAAAAGAACTTTCCTTTGTGGAGCAGGTGCTTCTCAGTGGTTGTGCATGTGCTTCACATATATGAGGTCCTGGTTTCAACCCCTGGTTCCTCCTAAAAGAAGAAAAGAAAAAGAGCCTTCCTTGTTCTCCTCAACATGAACTCCACCAACATCTTATCCTGCTCACTCTGGTCATGGTACTCACTTCCTACAGTGTTTTCATTGTTGGTAACCTCCAAAAGCATCTCACTTGAATATTTAACTGTTTTCAAAGCATCTCACTTGAATATTTGCCTCTTTTCACTTTCTATTACAAAGGAGTCAGTTCAGTTGGTTCTTTACAAGAGCATTTAAAAATCCAGTGTTCATGTCCAGGCTCAGCAGAGTTTAATAATCTCTGTAAGTGCCAGAAGTTGTTTTTTCCATTATTTTTTTCCTCTCCTGAATGTTCCTAGCAAATCCTTCTTACCAACAAAATTATATACACAACTGCTGGATTTTCTTCTCTGTGAGAAGGAATTTATACCAGTCTCCCTCCATAGCCATCAGACCCCAAAGTCAAGGACACAAACTTCTGCACCTGTGCCAACCTGGTGAGGAATGGGAGCACCTGGTTCTGGATGTTGGATGCTGTCTCTTCCCCCTCCCCTTTCCCATAGCAGCTCAGCCCACATTCCAGTTCTTAATCGGAAGTTCATGATTGGTCCTGTTAATCTGGCTCATCCTACTTCTGCTGACTTTCCTATTAACTATTTTCAGGGATGGTGATTAGTTGTTATGTAATTCACATGACTAATAGTGACTAGGATGTGGCAATATGCTGCATTCAAGGTTATGATCCTAAAATGATAAAGTATGAAGAGTTGTCACCAATAACAGGATCCAAATTGGTCAATGTACAGTTTGGGTCACTGATGCTGAAGGGGCTGACCCGCCCCAGTGACAGAGGTGTGATATGTCATTGACAGGACCAGAGCAGCTGTCCCTTGTGGAATTGTGTTTGTCAGAGGTGAAGGCTCACATTTGTTTCCATGTTCTGGATCCCAGGGCAGTGACAACACTAATGACAATGATGATGATAGCAAACAGCTCACGATACCTGCTCTAAAATTCACAAATGAAAGCTATGCTGTAAACCCCAATTTGTGCCTTGTCAGACTGAATCGCTTAGGGGTGAGATCACATCCTCAGGGTCACAGGGCAGAAAGGGATGGAGCTGCCACTGTAGACTTCTAGCATCTCAGTCATTATCACAGGATTCCATGACACAGGCCTCAGGAGGGCAGCTCCCACATGATTTTCAAGGGACTTGATTCCTTGGCAGGGACTTGCTCTCTAGCCATTGTGAGCTTGTCTTTTCTGCAAACTATTCACAGTGGGGATATATGGACAAGGATTTACATGCTATTTATTTTCCCTGATGTAGTGGATATCATCTTCACAAAACCCAGAATTCACTGGCATTAACACAGAGAGGAGGGACTGAGTTTCTAGGGATGTTGTAACAAACAATCACCTAATGGATGGATTAATACAGTACAAATACACTGACTTGCAGCTCAGGAAGTTATAAATCTACAGACTTTAGGGGAGAATCCTTCCTGTCCTCCTCCTAGTCACAGGTGTTTTGCCCAAAACACTAATTCTTCTATTCCTAACCCAGTCATCACATGTTGTCCTCTCTGAGACTGTCTGTATGTGTCAAATACTTTCCTACTTACAAAGACACAAATCATGTTAGACTAAGGTCTAATATAATCCAGTTTGGACTCATCTTAACTAAAAGCATCTTCAAATAATCTATTTCCAAATAAGGTCACATTCACATGATTAGCATTAGAACTTGAACATGTGTTTAGTGAGGCAGAATTCAATGCATAGCACTGATCCAATGTATTGGTGTGTTGATGATGCTCCATTGACTGTCTCTATATGTGAATCAGAGGAAGTTTTATGTTCCTTAAAGTTTTACCTAAGGAGAGAATCCTGAGGTGCAGGGTGTCCCTGCAGACTCAGCTAAGTACAAGGAATAAACAGGTTTAAGAACATGCTAGGAGTGATAAAAAGAAACTGCATGAGAGATTGACTTGAGCAATTTCAACTCTACAATAATTATTGAATATACATTTTATAAAAGACTATTACTAGGGAAAAATGTTCACACATTAAGTGAGTCAAATAAATTCATTCTGAAGTATGACTCATATTTGATTGGACCCAGTTCATCTGAATTCACTGTGTTTGATACATGCTGCTTCAAAACTTTAGGACATCCAATAAATGTCAAGTAACAGAAGAGAGACCTGATTAGTTATTGAACAGATTAGAGTTCATGTGTTTGTGTTGGATATTTGGTAACTATGTATATCCATTAAAGTAGAGACACATTCACTGTATATTAAAGGAAACCCGTGTTCCTTGGCTGCATCTGCCTCCCTTACCAGCTCCTTCCAGAAGTTTCCATGGCCTGTAAAAAGAAAGCAGTGTACTTAGTGCAGTGTAACCCCAACAAGTGGATTGTATTCTCCTAGAGATCAAGCAACATCTTCCTACCAGAGAAACCGCAGATACAGGGATCTCTCCCTGGCCCCTTTGACTGTTACATACAAAAGTACCTCCCCCATGCAAATTGCCACTTGGGCCAATGGATGAAAACACAGCACACATAGACAAATTTAACATCCCCCTGAAACAGGAAAATATTGTCTGCAATCCATGGACCTCATACAAAGGAGCATAAAACCCTTGTGATTCTTCCTTTTTCTTCTTGCGCTTCCCAGATGTCAGTGTCTAAGGTTTCAGACATGATGGTAATGGGAGGATGCATCTGAGCCCAGAACTAACTGTGGTTCTCCTTGTCCTCAGGTGTCCTGTCCCAGGTGCAGCTGCAGGAATCAGGCCCAGGACTGGTGAAGCCCTCCCAGATCCTGTTCCTCACCTGCTCTGTCTCTGGATTCTCCATCACAACCAGTGATGTGGTCACTGCTAGGAATGGATCCATCAGCTCCCAAGGAAGGGGCTGCAGTGGTTGTCAACAATATACTATAATAAGATTACAGCCTACATTCCAATCCACAAGAGCCGACTCTCCACCTCAAGAGACACATCCAAGGACCAGTTCTCTGTGCAAATGAGCTCTGTAACTGCTGAGGACACAGCTTTGTATTACACTGCAAGGCTCACAGTGAGGGAAAGTCAGTGTGAGCCCAGACACAAACCTCTCCCTGCGGAAGGGGGCTGACTGCAGGGAGAACTTATGGCCACCCCACCGTAGGATCAATCCTAGGTACAGTTTAAAGGAAAATTTGGGGAAACCAAGGGTTCCTGTAATAATATAGGGTCTCCCCTTCTTTCTTAAAAACATTGAATTCCTAGGGATTCACCAATACATCTATTCTAAGTAAAGCCATTATGTTTCCAAATTTCAAACACAGACTATATACTTGCAATGCTATTAGATATTATATGATATTTTATTCACACATATAATGTAATTTTCTTCATTTTGTTCTTCTAGATTAGACTGGAAATATGAACAAATTTTCATTCAACCAACACTCTGACACTGTGCAGTTAATTCTCAGGATCTAATTCCCTGTTCTGGCTGTGCCTGGGCAAAATATAATAATAATGAATTTGCATGATTGTTTAGTCAACATTGGGACAGATTACTTTATGATAGAATGCTTTTATTTAAATTGAAATTTTAAGACCCCATTTTCCTTTCCCAGACTATGAGTATATATGTATATATCCTTCCTCTTCCAGGCTCTTCAGGTTTTTACTTGCCCAAATAAGCTCCACACACCAAGTAGAGCCCCTGTGACCAGAAGATAAAGGAACATAAAGAGGAGACAGCCTGACATGGCCCTAGGTGCATCATCCAGGTGCCTCATCTTGTTTACTCCATAATGGGCAGGGCTTATTAAGGCTGTACATAATCCAAATCCATAGCAGTCTGACCCTGACTTGTCAGCTCACCTGATGGACCCATGTAAACAACCCATGTCTCATAGGTGACAAATACCTCATGGAGTCACAGCCTCATTTGTTGTCAAGAATCCTGGAAGGTCTTCCTGAGCTAACACCTCTGTGAAGGGTGCTGAACTGTCCTGAGAGAAATGGCAAAAAAGAAATGAGGGACATGTTGTGTCTGAACCTTGTTTCCTTATTGATAGGCTGGCCTTTCCTCCAGGAGCTCAGGCACTTGTTAACTCTAGGAAAGTCCCTAAAATGTCTCTTCCTTAAGTTTGTCTTCATCCAATGATATGGCAGAGATTCCCTTGAGTGCCTGGAGATAATGAACCAAACCAACATAAACAAACAAACAACAAAACACCTTTCCAGTCTTTGCAAATTGTTTCTGCAATTCCTGGTGCTCCACTTCAGTGTTTAGTTCTCCTATCAAGAATATCAGCCTGAGGACAGCTTAAACTGAAGTCTTCTCTGTCTTCTTCTCTTCTTTGCCTGCATCTTGTCCTGAGTTTGTGCTCACTAGTGGCCTTAGGCATCCTTCCATTTACTGGAATCCAAATGCCCCCTCTATTCCTTAGAAAATTGACTTTCTCCCCATCCTGGCTCCTCTATTATATATCTTAAAGCAGATAATCCTTTTCCCCAGGACCTCTTGACTTAATTATTTCTTACACTGCTTTAGCTGTCTGAAAACTGCTTCTGCTTGAAGGGCAAGTTCTGTGAGGGTGATCCCAAGAAGAATTTCCTGGTTCAGCCTTTCAGGATGCCACCTGATAGACTGGCACAGATATATATTCACCCCATTATGGTCAAAGGACATACTTTACTTCCAGAATAGTGCCAATGATCCACTATTGGGGAACAGGCTGGTTCCACAAAATTCTAGGGATGGTACAGAGCCAGGGCAAGAAAGGGTGCCAGGAGTTACTCCTACCATTTTTAAAGCTGCATTTTCTTGGTTCAGCACTTTTCAATTTACTACCTTCATATAATTGCTCTCTGGAGTATTGAGGAAAATAGGTCTGCCAGTTTTAGATAGTTGCTCAAAATTCTGTGAGAATACAGCAACCTTGAGACTTAGTCAAACAGATGGTTTATTTTTTTCTCTCTTAAAAATGTATTTCCTAAAGCAAAAGAGGTTATTTTTCATAAAGTTCAACTTATGTTTTGTTGTTGAATCTAAGAGCTCATCCTCAAATCCAAGTAAAATTAGATTTTTTCAATGCTATCTTCTTGAACTTTTTTAGTTTTGTGTTTCTCATACAGGTATATGATCCATTTTGAGTTGATTTTTGTGAAATATATAAGATCTGTGTCTAGATTATTTATTTGGATTTGGATGTTTACTTTAAAAAATATTCCAGTATCATTTGTTGTATATGCTACTTTTTCTCCATTGATTTCCTTTGTGCCCTGATAAACATAAGTTGAGTATATTCATGTGGGTCCATTTATTGGCTCCTTATTCTCTTTCATTGACCTATAAATCCAAACCTGCTTAAACACCACAGAGTCCTCATTAATATGGCTTTATACTAAATATTGAAATCCTGCCCTACAAATTGGCTTTTATAGTTCAGAATTGTGCTAACTATAATAGGTATCTTGGATTTCCATATGAAATTTGAAACCAATTTGTCTGTTCAGATTTGATCAAGATTGTATTGCATCTAAAAGTAAAGTTACAGAGACCTGATATTTTAATAATATTGAGTATTGCAACTCATGGACATGGTTTCTTGCATGAGATTGTTGTAGCTTTTGCTTACAAATCCTGTATACATTTGTTAGATTAATGCCTATGTATTTTATTTTTTGTTTCTGCCTTAGTTTACTACAGCTGCAGTAACAGTTGCCACAGAAATGTATTGCCTTATGGTTCTGGAAGTGAGAAGTCTGAAATCAATGTCCTGGCAAGGTGATAATTCCTTCAAAGTCTTTAGGTAAGAATCTGTTCCTGGTTTTGGTGGAGGCTTGCCAGCAGTCTAGGGCATTCTGACCTTAGTTGTTACATGACACACTCAGATCTATCTGTGTCTATACTGCCTCTTCTTATGAGAACTCCAGTCATATTGAATTAACTGCCAAGCTTACACCTTTACAAAATCATTCTATTTTGCCTAAATCCACCAGTAATGACTCCATTTCTATAATAAGACCACATTCAATTGGACTAGGAATGTTTTCTTACATGTATTTTGGGGGTTGCAAAATGCAAACCATTATTGGTGACATTATACATATTATTTTTTCTAATTTCAATTGTTTGCTGCTAAAATATAGAAAAACTAATGACATTTGTATATAATCTTTTATCCTGTGACATTGCTATACTTGCTTTTCAGTTTAGTAGTATACTGAGATTTATGACAATATATTGTTATTTTCTATATAGATAATTGTGTTATCTATGAATAAAGATAGTTTTATTTCTTCTCCCCAATATATATACAGTTTGTTTTAGCTTGCCAAATGACACTGATGCAAAGTATCAGATGTCTGTTGGCCTTTGTAAAGGGATTTATTTGGGGTAATAGCTTACAGTTCCAAGACCATGAAAAGCCCACATTGAGGCACCATTAGAAATGCTTTATCACCAAACTCAGCTATGATTGATCCTGGCATGTTGCCATGTCATGAAACAAGAGGGCACTGATGTCTGCCCAGGTTTCAGCCTTCCACTCTGGGCTAGCCCTTTCCTCTTGAGCTCTCTGGGCCCAGCCTCTTGAGACTGTGCTTAAGTGATCCTGTAGTCCTTGCTCTCCTGACACAGAACCAGCAGGACTGACTGCAAGGGTCCCTCAGGAATACTGAACTCAGGGTCCAGGGCCAGGATAGGCACAGGTAGAAGTCAGTAACATTTAGCCCCAGGACCAGTTCAAGGAACAGTTGAGGGGAAGCTAGAGATGACCAAGCCAAGGTGAAGATGCAGGGCAGGTGCAATGGGAACTCAGGATCATTGAGCCCAGAGATGTGGACCAGGGTCAGGTGGAGGGAAAAGTCTAGACCACTGAGACCAGGGGCCAGGACCAAAGACAGGTACATGGGAACTCAGCACAACTGAGTCCAAAGGACAGGACCTGGGGCAGGTGCAGGGAGACCTCAGAACCATGGAGCCCAGCCTCCAGAGAAAGGCATGTGAAGAGGGCACTCAGCAACATGGAGTCCAGGGGCCACAATTGGTTTGGTGCAGGGGAAGATCAGGAACACTGAGGCCAAGGCCAGGTGCAGGAGAACCTTAGGGCCATGGAGTGAAGGGGTCAGGAACAGGGGTAAGTGGAAGTGATAAGCACTCATTCCAGGGATCAGGATGAAGTGCAGGTGCAGGGGAGCTCAGGACCACCAAGTCCAGGGCCAGAACCAGGGACAAGTGCTGGGGATAGCAGGAGCATGTAGCCTAGGGGACTGGAACAGGAGGATGTGCAGGAGGAGTATAAGTAGCTACTTTCAGCATCTGGGTTTCCTTCTTATGACTTCTCTTTTCATCTGAGAAGGATCTCATAAACCTTATCTTGACTCTTCTACATGGCATAAGACAGAGGTCCAGTGAAATTTCATTAATGCTTTTAAATTTGGGTGTTTTCATTGATAAATAAATGCTATAATGTTTTGTGAAACAAACAATATGCACAAAGTTCTTCCACATAAGTTAAGGTAACCAAATGTTACCCTCACAATCAATGTAACAAACAGGGAGATGTGGAAATACGTCACCCATGAAAATGCACTTTGATTTTCAGCACAGTCTCCTCACAATTACAAAATTCACTCCACATGTGGATTTCATTTTCCTGCTGGCACCTGCCCTCACAGCACTTCCATGCATGAATTTCTTGAATTCCTCATGTACCAGATCCTAACCTTGGACCCTGCCTTATAATGTTCTTCTGAATCCCCAAATCCTGCTCTAAACATTGGTGACTTTAGTGTCCAGGCCAATTCCTTTTCACCTCATGTTGCTGCATCATCAACTTGGAACCAGGCTGGAGATGAAGTTCTTACCAAACTTATTATTTAAACTTTAACTAATATTATAGAAGAGCCAGATTGCAATATGCTTCTTTCATATTGCATATTAAGTTAATCATATGATAGCCTAGAAATACATATTCATGGATGATTGGATCAAAGTCAGTCAATGTTCAGATGAGGAGCCTGATGGTGAGTGGGGTTGACCTGTCCCAGTAGCAAAGGTGAGACTTGTCAGGGGCAAGAGATTGCAAACGGTGCATGGGGCAGTCATGGTGGTCAGAGGGGAGGGCACACAATGGCCCTTTCTGGCTCACAGAGTGAATTATACTACTAATATGAGTAATAAAAATAAATAACCACTCACTAAACTTTCACACATGAAATTACAACTGAGGAATGACGTCAACAAATTGGAGAAAGTGGCACCAACAATCTTTTCCTCCACTATTAATTCAAAAATCAAATAGATTCCATTATAATCAGCATTGTCAGGGAATATATATATATAATATTGTATATGCATATTATATATTTCATATATGTGAAATAGATACGTATGTAAACAGACACATGCAAATATAAACATATATATACATATAATCCCTTGGAGTAGGGGCACAATGAACATATTTTTACAGCCACTCTTCATCCTTGGCTACATCTGACTCCCCATTTAACACTTTATCTGCCTGGAAGTAGAGGGAACTGGGCTGTGTGAGGGCCACCCCAGGGAGAGGACTGTGAGGGCTCAGCCAGCATCCTCCTCCCATCATGCCCCTCAGAAAAGGATCTCCCTCACACTCTTTCATTTTACATACAAAGCTGGCCTCTTAAATGCAAATCACCATGTGGGTGAACAGATGAAACCAGAGCAAATGTTTATTTAAGTTCAGGTTCCTCCTCACTTTGGATAATATTTCCTGAGCATCATGGACCTCATCCACAAGAACATGAAACCCCTGTGGTTCTTCCTCTTTCTGGTGGCAGCTTCCAGATGTGAGTGTCTCAGGAATCAGACATGAAGGTAATGGGGATGTTGCCTCTGAGCATAGGAATAACTGTGGATCTCCTTGTCCTCAGGTGCCCTCTCTCAGGTGCGGCTGAAGGAGTTGGGACCTGACTTGGTGAAGCCCTCCCAGACCCTGTCCCTCACCTGCAAAGCCTCTGGATTCTCTTTAACTGACTATTATATGGATTGGATCCACCAGGCTCCAGGAAAGGGGCTGGAATGGGTAGGCAGGATATATAGTGGTGGAAGCACAAACTATAGCCCACCTCTTCAGTTTTGACTCAGCATCACCAGGAACACCTCCAAGAATGAAGTTTATTTAAAACTGAGCAGCCCGAGAACAATGGACATTGCCACATATTATTGTGCAAGAGACACAGTAAGAGGAATTCACTGTAAGCCCAGCCAAAAACTTCCTCTCCAGGGCACAGGAGGTGGTTGCACTGCAGGGGAACCTTATGACCACCAGGGGGCATGAGTGGTCCAATTCCAGAAGCTGATTCAGGGCAAAGCTGGGGAGGAGTTTCTTATCCTTACTTTAGGTTCCCTCTTCTTGCTTCTCAACATGTAACCCCCAGAAAACAGCCATTGCATCTTTTCTAAGCAGTGCCATGATGTACCCGTGATTCAAACACAGAACAGCTTCTTTTAATGTTAAGAAATGTATGTTTGAATACATTCATACATATATATCATATAAAGTTTTATGTAAATTGTGGGAATTACTACTCTCTTGTTAATAAACTAGAAAATGTGAAAAAAATTTGCATTTACCATCACTGTGAAGTTATTTCTCTCACCTTAACTTAAATTTCTGAGGCTGCGCAGGCAAATTAACCCCCAGAAGACTGGTTTTGTCCTCAGCTGGAAGGAGAAGGAATTGGAAAGCCTGATCCTCTCTAGGACAAACATGCAAGTACTTACATTGTTCTTTCAGTCTCATGTATCAAAGACCAGTTCCCTGCACTGGTCTATTAAGTCCCTTATAAATTATGATTCTATTATATAAATGCCATCATTGTATCATATACACAGCTTTTTAATATATAATTGATATATAAGATTTAAAAAACAGGTTAACAATGCATCATCTTAAAAATTTAAATAGCATTCCTTGAACATTTATAGTTACTTAAACCCTTTCTTTTAATTTTTCATGCTTCTACCAATCAATCACTTATCATATATTCTATTTCCCTAACAACATCAAATGTTTTCTATAAATGTACTATTAAGCTCCCTATAATAGTTTTCTATGAAGCAGGTCAGGTCATCAGAAAGAACTTGTGAGGGGACCAAGATGGCGTC
>JAQZBX010017748.1:0-35274 GCA_029593785.1 Cabassous unicinctus | reverse complement strand
AGTATGGCTTCTTCTGAGGATGACAATGACATTTATTTTGATCTATTTTTGAGTGATTTCTTCCATGATAGCTTTTGATCAAAATTAGGCTCCTTGGTAAATAGTTTCCCTTCTTTAACAAAATGAATTTATGTCCCTGGCATCAACGTTTAACATTTCGTGAGGTTTGATGTTATAATTAGCAACTATTACACTAAAACAACCAGCCATGGACTGAAACACAAGGAGACATACCAAATGGCAGAGGCAGAGCATCGAAGAAACCACCTTTGTGTTCTTGTAACACTTGACATTTTGTGAGAGGTCTTAAATGACCGATGGCTGTGAAATGTTCAGGCCACTCGTTACCAAGTGTGTGCATTTTCTGAAAGGTTAATTTCTATTTTCTAGAGGAGGAATGATTAACAGTGTCCCACTAGGACAATATTAAAAACTCCAGTGAATAAGCTTTGTGTGTTTTTTTAAGACATCAGGTGTTTTTATACTTCTTAAGCATTATTAGACTTAAGACTTATAAAAACACCTGATGCCTAAAAAACACATAAAACCCATTCACATCTCTCTACGGCATGACATTTATAATGACCCACACCATCCTATAGCCAGAAGAGCAAAATCAAATGTACCATGGAAACTGTGCAGACTATCCCTTCATTAAACATTAAGATTTACTCTGGAGAGTCAGAGGTGTCATACTATCAAAGAAAAAGATGTGAAAGATTTCTTCAAGGGAGACTCAGAGCTTCTCAATTAAAAAAAAAAAAAATGCATGGAAAGAAACCAAATCAGTCAAGACAGCTAGTGAGTTTGTCTCATACAAAGAAATTAAAAAGCAGAGGCAGGATAGAGTAATTAATAGTCATAGAAATTATAGGGAAAATAGTAGATGAGAAGTGGACTTAAAGTTTGGGAATATTTCACTGAATTCTGGAGTCAGTTTTATATGACACCCAAATAGAATAAAATGGGAAATATTTTTGAGACAAAGCGAAGAAAAAAGTGCTTTTCTTGCAAGGAAATTAAGATCCCTTGAGATAATAAAGGGACTGATAGGAGTTTACCAACCCACTTTAGACATTTTTCTTTTAAGGTCTGGATTCCATTTTTTTCGCATACAAGGGAAGGATCTAATGAAGCTAATGCTAATGACAGTATAAGTAGATAAATAGCATGTCCCCTTTATACTCTGAGACCCACTGGCCAGATTTTTATCTCTATTAAAGTTTGGCAGGGGGCATGTGGTTTTATCAAAGCAACTTTGAAATTTTCTGTGGGCTGTCTAAATAGTTAATTATTTAGGAATTTAGAGATACAGGTGGTTGGATCTGGCCATGAAATGAAGCTAAGATGCAGTGTGTAAACATCATCATGCTGAACTGTGGCCAAAGGACTGTGTACAGACTATTCTTTATTCTAGGTAAGAACAGACAGCATGAGGCAGCAGTTTGATTAAATTTTAAAGCTCAAGTGGAATTGGGGACTCTCACTTCTCTCATGATGCCCTTTACTATTCTCCACACTTCCAAATTTTAAAAATAGTTTAGGAAAAGTAATTTATCAAGTCACAATGTATAGGTAGAAAAATATTAAATAAAAAGGGGTCTAAAACCAGACTTCAGCTATGTAATTTTGTCTCCTTAGTTCAGAATCACATCACCAATCCAGGCCCTGGGGCTTCTGGTAAAATGAGGGGATTGGGCTTGATTATCTCTAAGATGCCTGTAATCAAAACCATGAGTTCTACCTCATGCATTCATTTC
This sequence comes from Cabassous unicinctus, assembly GCA_029593785.1. Classification (NCBI taxonomy): domain Eukaryota; kingdom Metazoa; phylum Chordata; class Mammalia; order Cingulata; family Chlamyphoridae; genus Cabassous; species Cabassous unicinctus. The sequence goes on along the minus strand of JAQZBX010017748.1, from coordinate 33,514 downwards.
TCTGAGATATTTCTGACATCTATATGCATGACTTCTTCCCAGAAGAGAAATAAAACTCAAATCAAAAGGATAGCTATGCTGAACTCCAGTTAAATGAACAAAATCCACTCTTTAAACTTGTTGGACATGGTTAAGACCCTTAGGACCCATAAAAGGTAAATAACACAACTTCTGAAAAACAGTACAAAAGACCTAAAAAGTCTTAGAAGAAATGCCAAGGAAAGGAAAGGATCAGGTTAATAGGGAGATTTTTTTTACAATCTGGGAATGATGATTGGCACTGAGAAGGTGAAAGGCTTATGGTTTAAGGATGTGAAAATTGAACATCAACCTACTATTTAGCTCAATATTCTTTGAGTGCCTTTGTGTGCCAGGTCTGCCATCCATTTAATAAGTGCATGAATATTTATTGAGCACCTACTATGCCTCTGACACTATGACAGTGACTAGGGATCCATGATAAGCAAAACCAGATGTGCCCTCCTAAAGTTCTTCTGTCTAAATGCTCTCTGTTAATTATTGTCCATACCCCTCTCTCTCAAAATTGAAACTGATTTGGGAGAAAACAAATACAAAATAGCTATGACCTCAGGTAGAATGTGATAGATACTGTAAAAATATACCAAAAAAATGAATTAAATTGTACTGAGGAACAGAAATTTCTTCATTTAGGGTTAGGGAAGGTCTCATGGCAGTGGTGATGTTTGTGCTGGATCTTGCAGGCTGCAGGCTGAATATGATTCTGATAATTTAGAAAGGGGTAAAGAATAGGAATGCATTCTGGGTAGAGAGACCAGTGTGGACAAAGGCTGAATGGAAAAGCACAGGAAATACTTGAGAAAATGCAAGGAGCACTGTGTGTCTAAAACACTGGGTATGTGTTGGGTGAACAAAAACAAAAAATAAGCAATTCCTAGATTCAGAGGAGCAAACTTTCCTGGGAAGACCAAACAAAAGTCTATGATATGTGGAAATGTGTGATACAACCTCACACAAACAGTATTTTCATGGAATGAGTTGAAGGCATGAAGTGACAATGTTCTTCACCCACTGAAGTTAAGTAAATAAATACAAAATGCAACCGAAGAATTATTATTCAACTCCTTGCATTTCCAAGTGGGTCATTCTAATATTGGACCCCATGAGTTCCCATGCTTTCTGACAGTCTAGAGGAGGCAGTGGTCATAGGAGGGACCCTTTGGGAACACTCAACCTAGGAGAAGCTCATCAACCAAACACCCCATATCTTTTTTTTTTTAATTTTTTACCGGAAGGTCCCAGGAATTGAACCCAGGTCCCTCCATATGAGAGATGGATGCCCAACCATTTGAGCCACATCCGTCCCCGTATCTTTTTATTTTATAGGAGGTACCGGGGATTGAACCCGGGACCCGGGGCCTCATATATGTGAAGCATGTGCTCAACACTGAGTTCCACCCTCTCCACCCCATATCTTTTAAAGTGCTGGCTTCCGTTTCTTTCCCCTTTATGTCAGAGGCATATAGATAAGGTGCTGGGCCAGGTTGAAGGACACCAGTCTCCATTATATTCCCTCTTCTCTTTAAGACAAACAATTTGGCATAATTCTGGCCCCTGTTCCAGGTATTTCAGGGATTCTGGTTGCTCTTCACCCTGTCCAGAACAGTTTTCACTCTTGTCACTTAAAAGCCCACCAAGAGTTGCCCTAAATCCTAGCAAGTGTTCATAAGGAACCCCATCCACAAAGGCCAGTGGACTCAGTAAGGAGACCTATCTGTAGCTCAAAATGGAACAGCCACGCTCAAACCCCAGGAAATTTGACTAAAGATGCTACTTCCTTTTGCAATAGGAAGGTCTGAGGGCAGGAATAAGGAGACTCACCACATACTGCCTTGTATTGTCTTTGTTCGGTACTTCTCTCATCTTTCCACTTGATCATGAGAGTCTATGCAGAGGACACATTGTTATAGCCCTTGCAGTGCCTGGTATGTAGTTGATGTTCAACAAATAATGATTTTAATATCCATAAATTTTGTATTTAATATTTTTATTATATTCTTCAATAAAATGTCTTAATTTTTGAATGACATACCTTAGGCGTCTGAGATTCAGCTACAGTAATTGCTTTCCTGTGGAGGAAATAAAGGAGTTTGCTGATGAAAATAAACATCCCTTTACTAGACATTTTACTCCAGGTGTAGATATACCTATTTGTTAGTCTGCTTCAAATCATGCTGGTGATCACGTCATTTTAAAGAAGGACAAAAACAGGCACAAACAATACAGTTGTGCAGGACTGATACTTTTAAGAAAAAAAAAATACCCTTTCAACTGGAGAAAGGTTGACTGCTCCACTTAACTTTTTGTCTGAATATCAATTTCTATGCCCATTGAAATTATGCTAACTTAAAGAATAAAACAAAACAAAACAAACAAACAAAAAAATGCATTTTTTAAAAAAAAAGGCATAAAGAAAATTATGCTAGGTTTGAAAAGCTCACCTATGGAAATTAGACCCATGGCTTTTTCTTTGGGTCAGGCTTATAATGGTCCCAATCCCAGACTAAGAAAAGTCATAGGATTTCAGTGCTTTCTATATAAACTCTGCCTGAATTTCACAACCTTTTACTCTCTGAGGTACTACGAATAACAAAATTAGGTTTAAAAAAAGTGTTTTGTAGTGCAGAACAGTTTGGGGAGGTATTGATCAGCTGCAGATTCCCTACTCATATATTCATGCCAAATATCCAGGCCTGATTCTTATCTTGCTTAGTGCTCAATGGGCTGTTACCGAGGATACTAGATGACTGTTGAACAGCAGAATCCAACTGGGAACAACTGTACCAGATGAAGAAATCACTTCCAAAGTTGGTACCTATGAATTGTTTTCTTTCTCAGGTCTTTTCTCCTTACTCCCCATATTATTTGCTTTTCGGGCATATTAAGATAATCACATTAAATATCCCAGAGGATTCAATATTCTTATGTTTTCATTGTATTTTTTAAAATAAAAAGTTAGAGTAGATCTCCTACCCCCCATTTTTCAGAATCTTTGTGACTTCTCCAAAGAAGAAGTCATATATTTTATACCCTCACAGGAGAATGTTTCCAAACCACTCTTTTGCAAATAGTGTTAAAGGTGAGGAAGATTGGAACCTGTCCCAATAACAATCAGTTGGGAAGCTCAAAGAAAGTCCCTCAATATGGTAAAATCTGATACTTTAAAAGCATAAGTGGAAACACAGTTCCATTAAGGCATTGCCCTCACCCTTTGCACGCAAGCTGTGTTTGCTGTTGTCGGAAACGTGATGAGTGCTCCATCTTTGGGCCTTGGGTAATGCTACTACTCCAGATTCCTTGATCACTCAAGAAAGTTCCACCCAAACTAGAAGGTGGAACCATCACGATATGAACTGTCATCTCATATTGGCAGTTGATAAGGGTCTCTGTATAGCTACAATTCCAAGGAGGCCTCTTATCCTTGCCTCATGAAGTAGAAGGAGATGTGCACTGCCTTTGAAGCAGCATGGGAAGTTGGGGGGATGGATTTATAGCAGCAACAACAGCAATGAAGAGAGGTCAGTTTTACATTTTAGAAACAGAAGTGCCCCGAAGGTTCAGTATATAACTGGAAAACATGGTTGCATCCGCCTTAGTTTTGTACAATGGGAGGTCTCAGAAGATACACTTTCTGAACATTTTAGAGCTGACACTCAACACACAAATACAGGATCTCCTATAATATTAACCCACGTGCTTTCCATAGCCCACATTTATTTTGCCACAGCCCACATTCTATTTTCTTGCTATCATGCATTCTTGGGAGATGGTCTTCCTGGGATATAGGAAAATATTCTGAGCCAAGGCAGAAATTATTTTCTTAGTGGAAGGAGGTTGTATTGCTAAGGAAAAAAGTTCATGCAAGTGACCATGAGTATGAAGATTTTCCCCTAATTCCCAAGTGATCAGGTAGCTACAACCACAAGAGAGGGCACACCACCAACCCACTGTTTGATAAACATTTTATTAAGCTTCAGAAAGATTTAACATTTCTGTGAGAGGAACTTTGCTCTATACTGGAAACTCAGTCTTGCTTTTTTTAACACTAAAGGGACCATTTTCTTAGCTGATTGGGTTTTTTTTTTTTTGCTTAAATTTTTGACTGATCCAATGTTTCAATAAACCAGCGGTTTGGTCAGTTTATTAGGAATCAGTAAAGCATGTTGTTTGATTGAATTTACTAAAGAATTAGAGTGGTAGGCCTATACCAATGTGGCTTTGTATTTGGATATGTTGTATTCTTGCCTCTTGATGAGAGTGTATTCATCTTCACCACAATACACATTCTTCATCTGTGTGCCAATGAGGGGAAAGATTTTATTAAGGACAGCATTAAATGCCAATGGAAAGACAAGTTGGCAAGTACACTATGTTTTCCAAAGCTTTATATTGAGATTTTAAATAATTTTATGATTAAAAATGGAACATTTTCTGCTTTCCTTCTTCTAAACATTTTGGCAAATTTAGATACTTCTCACTTAATACCTGACTATATAAATCCAACTTATTCAACCCCACCCACCTCTTCCCCCTGAATTTTCTCCTCTCTCTTTGGCTCTTCTGGTGAAAGATATCTCAGTCCTACTTTTAAATAAACAATTGCATTAGTGATGTATGTGTAAGTATCTTTAAGATATAAAACAAATATGAGTTTACAAATATGAGTGCTGGTTTGTCGCTTCCTCTTTAAAGCTATTTTCCATCTTGAAAGTGATAATCTAAGGTAAGGTCCAGAGACAGTTGTGATTGTTTAATGTCAATGTAATTACATTTCTGAGTAGCTAGAACACATACTTTTTATAGACTTCAGTGAGCAATGAACGAGCACGATGTATATATTTGTATGTCATACCGACTTTGAGTATTACTTGCCAATACCACATTTATATTTTGTTTTAGGTTACTTGTGTTGTCTGGAAGAGCCATCTTAAGAGAGCTTTTGTGACAAAGTGTTATAATCCTTATAAATATGTAGTTTAATAATTATCCACTAATGTCTATTTGACTTGCAAAATCTGCAGCAAGTCTACTGATTTATTTTCAGTGCTTCTTCTTTCCAACTTGAAACTTTCTTAGTTCCCTCCACTGTATCTTATTGAGTTATTAGCTCTAGGCAGCTTCCTGAGTAGGAAGATTCCAATAAAAATCAAAGACCAGGAGGCAGGAGGTGGAGTCTTTTGGAGCCATCATGAATTCCACTCCTTTTTTTCCTTTTTTATTGTGGCTTTTCTTTTTCTAAAGGCACACCTTGACTATTTTTTTGTTGCTGTTGTTGTTAAGATGAACCATATTCTAATTTCAGACAGCAAAAACAGTCACTTCAAAATTCAATTTGTTATTGGTTCTAGTCACCTATACAATCAATTGGATTTTTTTCCTCCCTCATGAAATAGTGATTTTATTCAGTTAGCCAAAAAAAAGCCTCTTTTCATTATTACCTGCCTTTTCTCAGTATGCAGCAAGTCAGTACAATCTATAATGCGGTACTTTGGCTTATTATTCATATTTCTTTTTCAGGTGGTCAGGGATCCCTTTTCTTTTTTCCATATTCCTGAAAGAGGGATTAAGCATTGGCTCAGGACAATGTTGTCACATCTGGAGTGGTAGAGCTGTCTACTAGGATCATGATTCTTTCAGTTTTGTGCCTCAGAAGCATCTCCTCAGACCCTGGGTTTGATGCTGAACCCTGACATAAAGAAAGACTTGGGGAAGTCCTATATCCAGCTCTTCTCCCACCTCTCTCATAGTACATTAAATGAAACTGATGGGATGATTTGAGATGTTCATTGCCACCAAACCACACCCATGAGTTTCTTTTTTCCTTTAAGTGTTCTTGTGAGGCCAAGGAGGGCCTCCATCTTGATTGATGATGATCATACTATAATACTGGTTGGAAACTGTGGGTTGGAGTGTGTTTTAACAAAGAAAAGTAGACTCTAAAAGACATTTCTCATCAGAAACTGTCAATATTTTAAAATGCATGTAAAAGTTACTTCTGGGAAGCATTAAATAGGCCGATCATTTAATATTCGCTAATTGTCAAACTCTATAAAATCATGGTATAATGTCACCCTGACACAAAGAAACATCAAAATTAGCGCATCATATATAAAACGAAGTATCATTTGTCTTCAAGTGACAAATTCTATTGCCAAAAAATACCACTGCACTTCTAGTAAGTGTCACTCATTTTAATAGACCCTACAAAAATACAATATTTTCAATGTCCCCATAAAACAATTAACTTACAAATATAATTCTCAGAGCTTTGGTAGCATCAATATGTGATACAATTGTGAAAATACTAATAAAATACTTGAAACACTGGCACATAAAGTAAATTCATTAAATAAAAAAGAGCTTTGTGGCAATATGAGTGAAAATGCATACATCCAGCTCTGGGAAATTAATCTGGAATCTCAAATCAATATTTTAATCAAAGAAATGTCCAATATCACAAAGAAATATTTTTAAATTATTATAAAGTGAATTTTGATCATTTGTAGTGGAAAATAGTTCTGATGTAAAAACAACTAATTCTAAATGCCTTTCTTTCTCTCTAGTGGGACAAAATTTAAGATTTTCTTTACCTTGAAATTTTTTTCAGGGCAAAAAAGCTTGAAGTGTTTTTTCTATCTGTCCACAAAAACAGGCACCAGAATTAATAACACAGGTCGACCACAGCTCTGAGAAAATATATTTGAAGTTTCGTATTGAAATACCAAAGTTGTTTTTAATCACTCCTACTATAACTTTTTAACAACAGTCTTTCTTAACGGTAATTTTTTTCAATTCCCCAAACTCATTTTGAATGATTTGAAAGTAGCAAATTAGATAAAGCAACACACAAATAAATTCCACATTTACAGTTAAATAAATTACAGGGGCTACAGTTTATAAACAACATAAACTTAAGAGAAATAAAGCAATAACTTTCCTGCCACCCATCATTCACTGCTTAAATTTGTGGAGAAAAAATTTATCTATAATGATCTTTTGTCCATTTCTTAGCTCTGCATGTATTGTAATTAGCTAAAGGCATTGAACAAATTAATTAGTTTGTCCTGACTAATTTTACTCAGGTCCAAGAGATGAATGGCTAATTTATGAAATATTTCACTCTGTATTATGAGAATTTAGCAAATGAATAAAGAACCAAATATAAACACTTTATACCATATGTACAGTTACTTTCATAAGGCATTATCATGTAATTTTTATTGAAAAAAGATTCAATATAGTAAAGTCTTATTTTAAGATATATTTTCTTTCTCAATCCGAGATGTTTAGCTTATGAAAATATTGTTTTTCTCTATATTCTTTTTGTATATATGCCAACATATACCTTGTGCTAGAAATATTTTATGGGAATCACAATTCTTTATATTTGTATTTTCTATATAAAGGCATATACAACTTTGAGGCAGTGTTTCTGATGGAGAGCAGAATTTGTAAAGAGCTTGTGTGTGCTTCCGTGCTCTGAAATTATAGGAAATCCACTTTGAGAAGAAACTAATTTGATTTAAAAAAAAACAAAACTGCACCAATGCACAGCCAGAGGCTGACAATTGAAACTAATACATAACCACATGAACATCATATTTATATAGTTAACATTTTTAAGGATGATCAGTGCTAACATATAGTATTATACATTTGGCACTAATGTTTGCCATTGGTCCAGCAATTGGCAAAAATTTTTTCTATGTATAAATTTATTTTTGAACATTAGGTCTGGCTAGAAGTATCTTCACTATTTATAAAAAATATTTAGACAGTAAGCTCACGTTGAATAACTAGGTCTACTGTGTTCTGGAAACTCTTCAGTAGTAATACAGCTTTTTCATGTTCCATATGTACAAAACTGTGTCCATTTGCCTGTAAAAACACAAATAAAACAGTACAATCAGTGCAAACTATTTATCATTTTATCATTGCTGCTAATCATAAGATTCTGGGAATACTGAGCAGTAAAAAGTTATCAGTTTTTAGACACCTCTGGAAACACATCATTACTTTCATCCAGATTCAACTCAATTTATACATTCAACCAATATTTATCAAGTACCTAGTAGGTCCTTGCCACTGTGTTAATCATAGAGATACATTGGTGAACAACAGATAGATGTACTTAAAATACAGTAGTTTAGTTTTTGTTGTTGTTTTGATTTTTTTTTTTGCAGAAACTTAGTTGAAATGGTTTGGAAATGTGCCCAGCACCCCTGCCTTCTTGTTATGTAATCATTGATATAAAACCATCAGAGTGGTCCAATAGTTCAGTCATGCTAAACATGACTAGACATTTATAGTATGGCTAAATCTTATTGTAACACAATGAAAATTTTATACATTTTTATATTCAAAAAGTCATTTTTATTTCCTCTGTTGCTAAATGCAAGCATATTCATTATCTCTACCAGTGGTTCTCAATCCAAGCCAATACACCTAAGGGATCTCTAAGGGTAAAGCACACTGAGATTAGCAACAGTGGATGTGCCCACTGTCTTCTAGTTAAGAATCATTAATCTAAGTAATCCAAATTCATTTTTTTTTTAAAGATTTATTTATTTTTTATTTATTTATCCCCCCCTTGCTGCTTGTGTTTTGCTGTGTCCATTCGCTGCGTGTCTTCTCTGTGTCTGCTTATCTCCCCCTTGCTGTGAGGTCTTGCCGCATCAGCCCACGGCGCCGCGAGAGCCAGCCTGCCCTCACAAGGAGGCGCCGGGAAGCGAACCCGGGGCCTCCCATATGGTAAACGGGGGCTCTATCCACTGAGCCACACCCGCTTCCTTCCAAATTCATTTTAAACATAATTAGCCTAAGGTTACATTTTCAGGATTCCAACTGGCTATTATTTGACATTTATTTCTCTCAATGTACACCCTTGCCTGTAGTGAGTGCTTATGGTTTTTTGGTTTTCTTTACATTAAATTACAGACTATATTGATTTGAATGATTTTTATTAATATAGAGAGAAGTGGGTTCCATAAGCCTTCACTGGCATGAAGGCCAAAATAACACATAAACTTATTAAAAGTTAGTAGGGATAAATCTTGGAAAGTCAATGACTGACAGTTATATAACTGTTTTCCTTGCAGTCTTAAACTTAGTTGATTCAGAAAAGAAGAATCAGTTAAAATAACTGCTTGGCAAAATATGGGTAGTAAGGTCAGTTAAATGATGGAACTTCATTTTTCAACTGACTGATATTTATTTTGGGCATACAATATTCTTTGTTATTTTACTTACTCTTTTATTAAATGATACCTTAAAATATGGTTAATATTTCAAATAACCAATCATTTGCAATATTTCACTGCCTTCAGCTTTTTAGAATATTAAACAGCAGTACATCTCTAGCAATACTGTACAACCTTTACAACTTAGATGAACATCATTTGATACATTACATTCCTCACTGGTTCATTAAAATTGATTGGCTATTGGTGTGATAAAGACAAAGGCCCTAAAATATTGCATTTTTTGGCACAGTACATCTACCAATAAGGAAATACTAGGAAACAAAAATGTAAACTCTTAGAAACCCACATAATTAGAAGTATACACTTGTTTTGAATGAAAGAAATTATAACTTCATTCCTTAAGAACACGTAACGATGAAAATGCCTATTAAGGTTGGCATTGGGTGCTATGGTGGCAACAGAGTAGTAGAGTAGAACTTTGGGTTACACACCCCAAATATCTTGCTTTAAATTGCAGCAAAAAGTGGATGATTGGTCCCAGTTGATGTTCTTTCTGCTCAGCTTGGGATGTGGAACAGAGACTAGAGCATATGCCATATCTTCTCTCTACTCTCGTGCTATTTCTAACATCAGGAAAGTAGAAAACTTGGGCAAAATATATGCTTATATCACTGTATTTTTGAGGAAAACCTTAATGCCTTCATTTGACCAAAAAGGAGACCTTAAATGTGAAATTAAAATTTAACTTTAATAATACAGTTCTTGGATGTCAAACCTTTAGAATAACTTGCCACTGCTTCAAATTCCCTATCTGCAAACACAAGGGTAGAACTGCAATGAACACAAAAACCACTGGGAATTTTCAGGGACTTGCTCCACACTTAAATGTCCCATTGTTTCATGGATGAAGAATGCTCTAGGATTTGGAGGCCACAAATGCTATGTTGTCCATCATCAGACCTGACCATTCCTGGTTTTAGGAACTACCAGTCTCAAAATAATATCACTGAAAAAGAAATAATTTCACTGTTAAGGACCTAAGTGGTGCAAAATTCAGACAGACAATGAATCATAGTTGTTAATTATGAACGATAATTTTATCAAAAGATTTTAAAAGAAGATCGTCTACTTCTACCATGATTATTTCTTCATTTGTTCCATCAAAAATGTCTATTGTGTGTTGAGTCCAAGGCCCCGTGCTAGCACTGGGAATAGGAGGGAAGAAAAAGATGAAACAGGGATGCTCCCATCAAAGAGCTGACTATGTAGGAGGGATATAAGCCATGAACATAACTAAAAATAATATAGAAAAAGCCTTTCATAGTAAGTACTCAGCAAATGTATGCTGAATTGAATATGCATCATCAGAGATAAATAAAAGGCTACAGGAGTTCAGTGGGAGGCAAAGAGAAGAGGGGAAGCTTCCTAGGAAGCTGTTTCTCTGAGGCACATAAAAGAGTTTCCTGGAACTGACATCTGGCAAAAGTGTGATTAGCAGAGGAACACAACTGCACAGGTGAACCATGGACTGTTTCAGTGAAATTCTGACTAACGCAAACCAGGCAGACAAGAATTTTAAGATGATCATGTATGTAATCATTTTTTGTAAGAATTAAAAAATAAAAATACTTGTGACTTTAGACCCTATGCTTTGGCATGGTAAGCAACTATAAAGATAAGCTAATATGGAGGGGCTTTTGGGAAGGTGGAATTAGTTCACAAAACCGTTCATCCAAAGGAAGTGAGATAGTCCAATATGTAAAGCATTGAAAAACAAAACAAAACAAAACAAAAAAACGGTGGTGGGAGCATAGAGAGAGAGACAGAGACAGAGAGAGAGACAGACAGACAGACAGAGAGAGAGATCATGTGTGGACACAGACGGTGGCTTACCATCAAGAGACAAGCTTGCATGCTACCACCTTCCAACCCCACTGTGCTCCTGAAAACAACATGAAAACTTTTGATCTTGGCTAATCATATCATTTTATAAATGAAAGAGCTACACCTCAAAGACAGAGCAAACCACTTGCCTTAGGTTACATGCCAAGGAAAGGGCTAAGGCTGGATCATCTGACACCATAATATTCCTTATTCTCCCTCTCAATATTTCACTGAAATAATAAGACCACAATTGCTTCAAGTGATTTGAATTGACATTTCATTGGCCATGTTAAAGTAGTGAATATTCTTTCCCTTAAAAATTGTTGCTATCTCACCTCTAACATAATTCTCTCCTTTACATTGGTTTCAAAGCTGTTATTTCCATTCAGATTCCTATCAGATTTAATTGAACTTATTCCAAAAATACTGAAGGAAATAACCTTTGGTCTTAAATTAGAATCTACAGAAATGCTGAATTTCTCATTCTTATTATAGGTTGAATTCTAGGATTAATTGTGCTTTGTGGCCATATGCGAACTTTTTCTCTCAACAATTAAAAAAAAAAAAAAGTCAAACTACATGCTAGGGCAATGCCAGAAGACTTGAGAGGAAACAGATTAAAGAAGAAGAAACTTTTAGTATGTGGAATCCATAAATTTGGTACCCGATTGGATAAGTGTGTAAGAAACAAGCAGGAATCAAAATATGATGCAGTTAACTGAAAATGGAAACCTTTGGAGAAATAGCAAGCTTAGTTGTGCTAAAACAATGGAGTCTGTGGTAATGGAGTCTTGTGCACAAGAGAAATTTGGAAACAAAGGACTGGAGTTCAGGAAGGAGGTTGGAGTTGAAGCTTTAGCAACAAGGGTTAGATTTTACTGCAGCTTGGTCTTAACCACACAGGATGCTGAGAGATGTATCAGGAAATAAGTTTAAAAGGGAGCATTGTGAAAGATATCTAATTGGGTGGAAAGTGGGGAGGGCAGAATGAGGTTGCAGCTTTGGAAGTGTAGAGTAGAACAAAAAGATAATATTTGCTGTTGACCTGGACATCTAGAAAAATCTATGTGACATGAGATAGGAATAGATGAAACAGGACCCAATCCTTTCTGCCAGAGGATAGTAGAAAGCTAGCTTTAGGTTCATGACTGAAATAGTTTGCGTGGGTACTAAGGCAATGGGGAGAAATGGCAGGAAATTCTGGGTTGCTAAGAGATCCAGGTGGAGCAGACCTGGGAAGAATTATTCCTGCAGGGGACAAAGATGGAGTGTTCTGAAATTAGTAGGAAATCCAAAAGAATCAAATATTTATCAGTGGCACTAATTAACACTAACTTTCTGTACCTCAAAGGAAAGAGTAGGGAAAGGGGTAGCTGGATTAAATCTGGGCTGAATCTGGATCTATTTCTAATAAATGAGACTTCAGGATAGTCAGAGCCACAATCCAGGTTCTGATTTATTGCCAAGGAAACTCCTTTTATAACTCAGCTATTATTATAGTTTAAAGCACCAGCTTTTAGTTTTCATGCTTTTTAAGTCCAAATGAGAGTTAGATCATTGAAGACATAAATATGGCTGAACTCCCAGGAGGAAATAAGCAGATTGCTAAATTATACCACTGAATCAAATGAATATTAAGGCTCTCCCTGTCATTCTAGTCCCCAGAAATGTTTTGGATTTAAATCAGAAAGGTAATGGTGCTTTGAAAAATAATGCATTTGCTTTGCACTTGTGTGTATGATATTTTGAATTATATGCATAGCATAAATGCAAATCATGATTTGAAGAATATGTGCTAAATGAATGAAATTTAAAAATATTTTGTAACATTTGGTTACCTGTGTTTTATATAAATATACTGTCAATTGTGGGTTATAATAAGATGGGCACAATTTTGAGGAAATAATTTAAGAAAAATGAGAAATAAATGAGTGGCTGATTAAGTTGCAATGAAGTTAATAGGAAAACAATCTAGGAAGGGAAAAGATATTAGGAAAATGTTATGCTTCAAGAATATGTAATTAATGGGTTTCTAAATTTAGCTGATTTGAAAATATAAAGGAAGGTTTTACTTATAATCTTTACGTTATTTCCAGACTATATCCCTCTTAATTTTAATTTCATTTGGCATCTTCTGTGCCACAAAATGTCTTTTAATTGCCCTTTTGGGTTAATATAAGTAATATTTGCAGTTCCAGGAAAAAGTAGACCTTTGCAATTACAGAGTATCATCCCTCTCTTCAATTTATTGTAAAACACAGTTGGTTTGTGGTTTTCCTTCTCTTGGTGTTTTCTGCATATATCTTTGATTTCTTTTAGAAAATGCTTTGTTGATAAATTATGCATGTTTATACTGCAGAAATTCTCAAGGTGATGCTGTAATTCTCCTGGGAATTCTGTTGTAACCTTATTATCCAAAGCTCTAAATTTAAAGGCTTAGCCTCTGAGAAGGCTTGGCCATGGGTTGGTTGGATTACCCACTATGCAGGACAGCACGGCTCCGTTTAGATTCCAGAGTGGAAATCAGATTACAGACATAGATATGATTTTTGGTAGCTTTAAACTCACCCTCAAGGGACAAGCACATTCAATGGGCCATTACACATGTATTTTGTAGGTTAGCTATATATTAATACATTAATATCTTGCATTTTAAATGCCTATAGCTCTTGGGATGAGGGAAAACTAAAAAATACAGCAACCAAATTAGAGTTATAAGGGTAAACCTTTATAGTGTTGGATTTTGAGAGCCAGGCGTTATGAGAAACTGTGGGAATCTTAGATAATTATATTTGTGTCCCATATTAACTAACTGTGGATTATTTCTCAATTCAGAATTTGAATCTGACAGAATATTTTTTTATTAAATATTGGGATATATTTAGGGCTGAGTACACTCCATAATCAATACTAAATTGACTCTAAGCCAATCCTGTGACAAATTTTATTTTCTATCAAAAATTTGAACTGCAGATCTTAAAATTTTAGAGTTCACTCAAAAAATTTACATTGCACTTTTTAAGTGTGAGGAATTTTGAAGTCTTAATGACTTTTGCTGTAGTATTAAAAAAAAAACCTTCATAGAATAAAAAACATATTGAAGAATTTCTCTTTTGTCTTACACACATACTGAAGCTTCAATGTCTCATGGGTTCAGGTTCATAAAAGACATGGCAAGGTAGAAGAGACTCAGTTGAAGACTTTGTGAATTATTTGTTTAGAAACTCTGACAGGAAACTGATAATAAATAGTAATCCTGAAGAAATTTGCTTATCTGCTATGATTTTAAAATGCCTGTTTTCTTCTTATCAAATATGTCAAATGAGTATCTCTAATAAATTAGGGTTCTACCTTTGTTTGCAAAGCAGGTGCCCAACAAGTCACACTTTAATCCCTTTACTTTTACCACAAAAAGAGTAACTACAAAATCAACTCCTAGCTTTCAGGGGGCACTTGGCAGCTAGGATGGTTCATTTTAGTATGACGCTGATAAATGAAGACAGGCTGGGGTTCAGTTTATCAAATGTCTGATCATCAGCTCTTTCCTGTCTCTCTTTCTTCTTCATTTTCTACTCTGTGCAGTTTTGAGCAAAACTCCTTCCTGGACTAGGTTGTGTAAAGGCAAGAGCTTAGTTATATTCATTTATGACATTGTTTACATTTGCTTGGCACAATACTTTGCACACAGTGGAGATTTAATGCATACTTTCAAAAACATAGAACATTGTGATGAATATGATACTACTAGTAAATTTGCTTCAATAGAATCTGTATTATATAATGGAAAAAGTCAAAACAAGTTATTTATCCTCTGTTAACAAGAGATAGTTTGCAGGGTTGTTGTGAGATTTAAATGATACACTAGAGAAATGATTTTGATTCTAGCCAAAGATGGAAGTTAAAGCTAGCCTGATGTACTGGGCTTGTCTTTACTGGTTTTCATATTTTATTTAATAGTTACAATATTATTTTTTGGACTTGCAATGTATTTTCTCATTCATTTTATTAGTTATCTGCTGATGGAACTTTATACTTTATGAACAAAACTAACCGGATACAAATATGCAATGAAACTCTGGCATATAAAACCATATGCATTTTTAAAATTTATTTTTGGTTTCCTTCTAAATCAAACTTTATCATTTAAAAAATCTTATTCTCCAAATATATTATATTACTATAAGCAATAATTTCCCTCAATACTAAGACTTACATGATTGCTCCTCTCCCCCCACCCCCAAATCTTTCTGGTGTTTTTGATTTTTCAACCACCAAATAGGATAAACTATAGAAAAGCTGAACTCATCTAACCTTGTTGGGAAATGCTTTCAGGAAAGTCCAAATAGTTTAAGTTTATTGCTTTAAGGGTCTCAAACTTCACTTTAAGCATAAAAATTTTTCTCACTCTACTTTTTGATGGCTTTTTTGGAGATTTTTTTAAAATACAGAAAATTGCACGTACTCCAACCCTTTCTAAATGACTCATGGTGGTTATTACGAATTCAACACTCTCTAGGATAAAGTGGGTGCAGTTGGTTGCTTCTAGAAGAAACATTTCCCAAAATGTATTCTGTGGAAGTGTTAATTGACTTTGCTAGTAGAGAGGGCTGCATGGTTAAACATGTTGAGAAATGTATCATAAGATTTCTCAGTCTTCTTAATATGCTTAGTCCATTGTGGGACAGAGGGACAGAGTAGTATGAAGTGGTTCTGAAACTCATTGGACCAAGGAACCCTGTTTTTCAAAGACATTTGAAGGGGTGACCTTTGGGAAACACTTCTGTACTGAACAATCCAGTTTGCTGTTCTCTTTGAATCTTGTTCTGTCTTTTAAAAGAAGTTTCCCTCTCTCTTCTTGGACAGTGAGCTTTTGGCTATGGTATCTTGCTTCTGACAATGAGCCTAGATCCAGAGTCTTTCCCTTTGGTTGTCTGGAAAACCAGGTCAAAGACTAAGCATGAAATAAATTCTCTCTTATGAGCAAAAGGCATGTGATATAGTGCATGGACTTTTTATAGTAATTATGGTTTCCCAAGCATTTTTGTTTGTCTCCTAGTTGTTTTTTTTTTTTTTTCTGAGAGCTGAGTTTGTTGAATAAATGAGTTTGAACTGAAGAAGAGGATCTGTAAGCAGCTAAGCACACCTACTGGTCATTAAAAGAGCCATAAAATTTCTATTCAGACCAAGAAGATTTGATTCAGTGGTTGTACAGATATAGCACTTATGGCCATCTATAGACATTTCATTTAGAATTCTGGTGAATCTAACACTTCTCACATTCTGAGCCTAGAAAGCTCTCATTGTCCCCCACCACCCTCCAAACCATCTCCATGTTTGAATCCCTCAACTTCATGAGAAACTAAAATCCCAGGGTTTCCTTGCTTCATGACTTTAACACATGAACTTTGTGCCTCCCTTCCCCCAATTCTCTCCTTTCTGGCATAAGCCTCTTACCCCTCTTCCTGAAGACCCATGCCAATCTAGCCCACAAGTATACCTCCTCCTCCTTCTCTTCCCCTCCTTCTGTGTTAAGCCTGGGGGAAGTCTTGATTGATTAAGAGTAAAATTCCTTTCTTCCACACCCTTAGATCTCTATAAGCCCCAGTTTTCTTAGCCACACATGTCTCTCCTCTTCCACTTACTCTCTGATTCACTGGATGAAGTATGAAGAGGAGAGGTCAACATCTTGTTTTTTGCTTATAAGCGACCACCCTTTTGGCATCTCAAGTTAATGAAAGCATTCTCCCCTTCATAACACCAACTTACATTAATCACTTCATTCTCTTAACACTGCTTCAACACCTATTATTTACATCACTAAATCAAGTGCTTTATTAGTTTTCTAGTAGGTTGGCATGGATTAATCTTGCTTCCCTAGCTATGAACTCCCTGAAAGCATACAACTTCCCTCTCATCTACTACTGGGCTTCTAATAACACTGCCTTGTAAGATACTAATCAGGATGTAGAGTGGAGTTGTCAGGTTATGGAACAGCAGTGATAACAGTGCCTGGTGGGCATCGAGTCCCATGATTTTGGCCTTGGTATAGTGCTCTGAGCAAACTACCTACCAACAAATAACTGGAAACAAAAAGAGTAAGAAAGCCACAGTAATAGTGATAATGTTTAAAATATTTCAAGTTTAGTTGACAAACTTATTTTTTGAGAGTGGTTTCTTGAATTGTCTACATGAATTGTCAGGTTCATATAGACAGTTTTTGTGAAGACCAAAGAAAAGGGAAATATCTGGTTTACCTGAATTATTATCTGTATAATTATTATATTTTGATAGCTTAGATATATAGCCATAGACCCAGAGTACACTTTGGATTACAAATTCCAAAACTCATAAAATTAAGGTCAAGTAGAGAAACTATAAAATTATCTTCAATTGTGCACTATATTTATATAACTTATATTAGGAAAACCTGTTTTGATGACTGGTAAAATCTGGATGAAATTAATTTATTTTCTATAAATTATTCAATTTCTGTTCTGCCTAAGTTGGGCTTTTGTCAGGGAAAGGGAATGGGGGAATGAAGTGGATCTAGGCTGACTACTGTAATATAACAAAACATGACATATTTACAAGTGAGCTTTAGGCTACAGCCATGAATCATGTTGTTAACTATCAAGTTAACAATAAGTTGTTTTTTAACGAGTCTATTCATCTTTTCAACAGAGTAACTATAATTAATATATTTTTTGTATTCAAAAGTATTTTGAATTATAAAATTTATAATGAATTAGGCTTAATTTTTTAACTGGGAAGAACATTTAGAAAAAAAGAAACTATGAGATTAAACCAATGAAATTCCCGTTTTAAAAATGACCAAATATTGACAAATTCATATGGTTTAAAATCTAATAACATTTTCCATGATCCATTGGCTTTCATCTGTTTTCTCTCTTATTCTTATATAGTTTAAGTTTACAGTTTCTAGAACTGAGGGGTCAGTTCTAGAAAAATGCTCTTTCCACATGCCACACCACCTCAGAGAAAAATAGCACATCAGATCACCTGAATTTGTTCATTTATTATAGTATATTTTTTCTGAGGAAAATGAATAGTAAAATAACAGAAAAATAATGTGCCTATGTTTTAATTCACATAATCCCTTGATGTAAATATCTTCATAACATCATATTGGAATAAGAAGAGAGTGGTGGGTTAAAAGAGTTACAGAAAAGGAAACATGGATAGCTATTATCTTATAGGTTCTTGATTTTGGGGGATTTGGGAAAGATATCATTCTGTTAACTTATATCTCTTTTGCTATTTGCTATTGAGTCTGATCAAACACAACAACTGTCATCACTTAGGGAGCTCATTAGTTTTTGTTCTTTTTCTTTTCCAGTGATTTTTTTAGATTGTGCACTGTCATTACAACAATCATTAAGACTTGTAAATAAATTTGCTCCAGTGAGGACAGTTGTTAAAAAAAGAGATGAGCTCAAGATTTCAAATTCCCAGCTTGAATGCCACATAAATATATGAAAGTTACTATGTGTGCCCTGAAAGAAACTTAATTTGTATAGCTGCAGACTTGAGATTTCTGAAAAAAGAGAACCAGAGTCTCATTGTTTTAGTGCCTGAATGACAATGTAAATTGCATTCCCAGCCTTGCAGAATGTTTGCTGTTTAAAAGTGAGGCCACTGATGGGGAAGGAACAGGATCCTGAAAATTGGAATAGGGTCATATATGCTGACAATGATGATGGTAGGGTCATTGAAACACTACATTTTGCTGAGTCTTCTTTGCCAGATAAACCTGTACTGGTCTGCACTGAGGAATCAGCCATCTCTCCTCTACTTGAAAAGATTAACCTCTCTGTGCCTGGTAAGCCTACACTTGCCTCCCCGAAGAAACAGCCTTCACGGTCACACCTCCATCTGAAGAGATTAACCCTGTTTCACCAAATGAAACAATAATGGAAACCCCTGAAATAGTTGACTTGCAAGGCATTGTTAATTCATCTCATAACCCACCCCCACCACTCCTTTTTTCTCCCAGATTTATGACTAGACTGAAGTCCCAACAGGCCCCAAAAGCTGAGGTACAAAGTGTCAACCATGAGGAGGAGTGCTACACTCCAAAAGAACTGCATTATTTTTATAGTTTATATGGACAGAAGTCAGGAGAATATGAGTGGGAATGGATTTAAGGGTGTGGAGTAAAGGTAGAATGATGATAAAGTTGGATCAGGCTGAATTTATTGATATGGACCCTCTAAGCACAGTTATTGGATTCAGTATTGCAGCTCAGGGGATTAAAAAGGGTTCTGACAGTTTGGGTGGTTGGCTGAAGCATGAACCAAAAGGTGGCCTATATTACCTGAAGTTGAAGTGCCAGAATTTCCCTGGTGTAATGTAGATGAGGGGATCCAAAGGCTTACAGAGACTGGAATATTAGCATGGATTTATCATGTAAGACCTGCTTGCCCACCCAAGAAATGTCCAGAGGACACATTTTTCACCAGGACTGGGAGGAAAAAACTTGTGAGATCAGCTCCATCATCTCTGAAGAGCTCTGTGGTCACTCTTCTCCGTAGGTCATATATTACTGTGGAAACTGCTGTCACTGAACTTGAATCCTTAGACACAAAGGGAATGATTGGCTTCTGGGTTGACAGGAGCCAAGTAATCACCAAAGACAAAGTGGGAATGGCTACCTTAAAGTCCAGCAGCATCAAAGCGGTAATCAAAATAGTCAGTCTCACAGAGACCTATAGCATTGGCTAGTTGATCATAGGGTATCTAGAAGTGAAACTGGTGGGGAGTCTACTATATTCCTACTTGATCTATATAAGCAGAAAAGTTCTAGATTAAGTGAACAAAATCTAACTTGAATCGCAAAAACAGAAAGCAATTGCCCCTCACTCAATTCCCAGACATGAGACAGATGATAGATACAGAATCCCTTGAATGAAGGGAAGACTAGCTCCCCTTGGGGAAGACTCCTGCTATACTGCCTAAAATTTATACTGTTAATCTTCCTCCTAGCCTTCCCCAAAGGGACCTATGGCCCTTTACCAGAGTGCATTGGGGAAAAGGTAATGATCAGATATTTTGGGGATTATTAGAAACTGGCTCTGAACTGACCTTAATTCCAGTAGACCCAAAGCACTACTGTGGTCCACTAGTCAGAGTAGGAGCTTATGGAGGTCAGGTGATCAATGGAGTTTTAGCTCAGGTCCATCTCACAGTGGGTCCAGTGGGTCCCCACATCAATTCTGTGGTTATTTCTCCAGTTCTGGAATGCATACTAAGCAACTGGTAGAATCTCCACATTGGTTCCCTGACTTGTGGCATGAAGGTTATTATAGTAGAAAAACCAAGCAGAAGTCACTAGAATTCCTTTCCTCTAGCACAATAGTAAACCAAAATCAATGTTACATTCCTGGAGAGATTGCAGGAATTAGTGCCACCACCAAGGACTTGAAGGATGCAAGGGAGGTAATTCCTACCACATCCCCATTCAACTATCCTACTTGGCTTGTATAGAAAAGAGATAGATCTTAGAGGATGGCAGTGGATTATCATAAGCTTAATCAGATGGTGACTCCAATTGCAGCTGCTCTTTCAGATGTGGTATTATTGCTTGAGCAAATCAACACATCACCTGGCACCTGGTATGCAGTTACTAACCAAGCAAATATATTTTTCTTGATACCTGGTACTAAAGACCACCAGAAACATTTTGCTTTCAGCTGGCAAGGCCAGCAACATACCTTCACTATCCTACATCAGGGGTATATCAACTCTCCATCCCTATTTCATAATCTAATCTGCAAGGACTTTGATTGCCTTTCTGTTTCACAAGACATTACAATAGTCCATTATATTGATGAAATTATGCTGATTGGACCTAGTGAGCAAGAATTAGTAACTGCTCTAGACTTATTGGTAAGGCATTTGAATGTCAGAGGTTGGGAGATAAATCCAATGAAAATTTAGGGGATTCTACCTAATTGAAATTTTTAAGCATCCAGTGGTATGGGGCATGTTGCGATATCCCTTCTAAGATGAAAGGTAAGTTGTTCCATCTGGCCTCTCCTACAACCAAAAAAAAAAGAGGCACAATGCCCAGTTGGCCTTATAAGAATTTTGAAGGCAAAATATTCTCATTTGGATGTGCTACTCCAAACCATTTATGGAGTGTCCTGAAAAGCTGTTTGTTTTGACTGGGGACTGGAAGAAGAGGAGGCTCTGCAACAGGTCCAGTCTGCCGAGCAAGCTGCTCTGCCACTTGGGCCGAATGATCCAGCAGATCCAATTGTGCTGGTAGTTTCAGTTGCAAATAGAGAGGCTGTCTGGAGCCTTTGGCAGGTTCCTATAGGAGAATCACAGCGCAGAGCCTTAGGATTTTGGAGCAAAGCCCTGTCATCCTCTGTTTTGAGAAATAGCCCTTGGCCTGCTACAGGGTCTTGGCAGAGATCAAATGCCTAATCATGGACCACCAAATTTCCACGAGACCTGAATTGTCCATCATCATCTGGTTGTTGTTTGACCCACCAAACCCTAAAGGTGGGTGTGCATAGCAGCACTGTATCATCAAATGGAAGTGGTATACACAAGATAAGCCTAGAGCAAGGCCCTGAAGGCACAAGTAAGTTACCTGAGGAAATGACCCAAATGCCCTTGCCCTCACTAATGTCACATTACCTTCTCTTTTCTAGCCCACTGTTATGGCCTGTGATGGAGTTTCCTACAGCCAGTTGACTGAGAAAGAGAAAACTCAGGCTTGGTTTACAGATGGTTCTGTATGATATACAGGTATCACCCAAAAGTGGAGCACTGCAGCACTATAGCCTTATTCTGTATCATCCCTGAAGGACAGTGGTGAAGTGGACTCTTCCCAGTGGGCAGAACTTTGAGCAGTTATGGCAGATTGGGCACTCATCAGTGGAACAACTCACCTGGTTGTTCATTTTGCTTGGAAGGAAAACTGACTGGAGGTGCATTTGTATACTGATTCATGGACTGTGACCAGTGGTTTGGCTGGATCAACATGATTGGAAAATTGGTGACAAAGAGGTATGGGGGAGAGGTATGTGGATAGATATTCCTGAATGGGTGAAAAATATGAAGATACTTGTATTCCATATGAATGCTTACAAGAGAGTGACTTCAGCAGAGGAGGATTTTAGTAATTAAATGAATAGGATGACCTGTTCTGTAGATACCAGTCTGCCTCTTTCCCCAGCCACTCCTGTCATCACCCAATGAGCTCATGAGGAAAATGGTCATGGAGGTAAAGGAGATTATGCATGGACTCAGGAACATGCACTTCTACTCATCAAGGCTGACTTGGCTACAGCCACTGCTGAGTGCCCAATTTGTCAGAAGCAGAGACCAACACTCAGTCCCTGATATGGCACCATTACTCAAGGTGATCATTGTCAATGTTTTGTTCTTCATGGAATAGACAAGTATACGGATTCAGATTTGCCTTCCCTGCATGCAGTGATTCTGCCAAAACTACCATACATGGACATACAGAATGCCTTATCCACTGGTATGGTATTCCACACAACATTGCTTCTGACCAGGGAACCCACTTCACAGGAAATGAAATGCAGGAATGAGCACATAATCATAGAATTCATGCTCCCCATCGTCCCAAAGCAGCTGGCTTCATAGAGGAGTGGAATGGGCTTTTGCAGACTCAACTGGATGGCAATATCTTGCAGGACTGAGGCAATATTCTCCAGGAGGCTGTCTATGCTCTAAATCAATGTGCACTCTATGGTGCTGTTTCTCCCATAGCCAGGATTCAAGGGTCCAGGAATTAAGGGATGGAAATGGGAGTGGCATCACTCATTATTACCCTTAGTAATCCACTAGAATAATTTTTGTTTCCTGTCTCTGCAATCTTAAGCTCTCCAGGTCTACAGATCTTAGTTCCAAAAGGAGGAATGCTTCCACCAGGAGACACAACAATGATTCTATCAAACTGGAAGTTAAGATTGCCACCTGGACACTTTGGGCTTCTCATGTCTCTGAATAAACTGACAAAGAAGGCCTGTTGTGCTGGCTGGGGTGAGTGATCCTGATTATCAAGGAGAAACAAGATTGCTACTACACAATGGAGGTGACGAAGAGTTAACCTGGAATACAGGAGATCCCTTAGGGCGTCTCTTGTGTCCTATGATTAAAGCCAATGGAAATCTGCAACAACCCAATCCAGACAGGACTACTAATGGAATGAAAGTTTGGGTCACTCCATCAGGCAAAGAACCATGACCAGCCAACGTGCTGGATGAGGGTAAAGGGAATATGGAATGGGTAGTAGAAGAAGGTAATTATAAATATAAGCTACATCCACGTGAACAATTGCAGAAATGATGAGTATAATTATGATTATTTCTTCCTTGTTTTGTTATGAATATGTTTGTATATATTCAAAAAGTAAATACCTTTGTTTTCTTCCCTATCTTATCCTTTTAAATAACATAAGTTGTATTAACTTTATGCCATGGCATTTAAGTTATAGAATATCAAGTCTAAGAGTGACTACTACCCAAGGAGATTATCACCTTCTTCTGGGGAAAGTGTTAGTGCCTTTTCAGTTGTACACAGGACAGTTGAATTATTTTAGGCAAAAGTATGACTGTTATTGTTTTTATTTAGAGACGAAGTATGGTTTAAGGAGATGTGTATGGCTGCCACTTTTCTAGGGGTGGACTGTGATGGTTAAGTTCATGTGTCAACTAGGCTAGCTTACAGTGTCTAGTTGTTTGGTCAAACAAGCACTGGCCTGATTGTTACTGTGAGGATATTTCATGAATGTAAATCATTAGTTAGTTCAATGCAATTATGGCTGATTACATCTATAGTCAACAAAAGAGATTGTCTTCAGCAATGAGAGACATCTCATCCAATCAGCTGAAGGCCTTAAAGGGAGAACTGATAATTTCAGCAGTCATAATGAAGAATATCTATCTCTACGTCAGCTAGCCAGCTTCTCTTGCGGAATTCATGAAAGTTCCCAACTTGCAGCCTGCCTGCAGAATTTGGACTTGCCAATCCCCACAGTCATGATAGTTCTGTTTCTCTGAAGAAACCTAATATGCCATCAGAAAACTTATTTTAAAAATTCACCTTATATACAGCTAAATTTTTATCCATTGGGCAGGACAAATAGAGATATATAACCATGTTTCATACCTTTTCAACAGTAATAATTGTACTGTTGAAAAATTAAATATGGACCAGTCCTTCTCCCTCATCTTAAGTCACACAGATACCTTGAGAACTTCCTTACTCCTGATTATACTTGAGAACCATGCATAGTTTTTTAAATGCATCACCTATTCTTATATCACCAAGTAATCCCATTCAATTCAACAAAAAATATACAGAACACCTACCATTTGCCAGAAATTATGTAAGGTGCTGGGGATACAGCATTCTACTAGATTGAATTGGTTTCTGCCCCTCTTTTCAATTCCAGAACATTAAAGGCAAATAAAAAATGTGAGAAGTACTGATTTTCAGCCATTTAATTTGTCAATCAATTTAATAACATGGTTACATAATATTTGCTTCAGTATTGGCATTTGCATGCACTGCTTTTATCTGTCTTACCTGTAGGATCTTATCACCAGGCTGCAGCAGATTGGAAGCTGGTCCATCAGGCTGAACCCTAGTAACAAAGATACCCTATAAGTCAGAAGTAACAGAGGTTAGGATTCTATCACCAAGAACTAGGCTTAATTAAACAATTTCATCCATATAGAAAGCAGTGAAAACATAAAAACAAATTAAACATGTAAGTTACATAGATTTTTATAGTATTTTAAGTGAGGCATCACTCTCCAAACTGAGTTTAAGAATAGCAACATTTCACTTACATAAAAAACTCACCTTGTTTTTAAAGTGTACTTATAGATTATGAATTACTCTAATGGCATATTCTTAACCTTGATTCTTTCTTAAATCATTTGAAATATGGTACTAAACCATCTTTCATATAACTCTGGATCTATCTTGAGTTACTCTGCGTTAGAATAACCTTTTGATAGGTTATAAATTCAATGGATACTTTAAAATCTTAGTAAAATTATATATACATACAGATTTATTTTAATGAATATTTGTATGTTACTGAGAATTTTAATAAAAAAAGCACATGGACAAATTAAACATAAGAAAACCCCAACATGAATTTTAAGTAAATGCTATGCCTACATAATTATAAAATCCCTATATTGATCAATTTAGTTTATAAAGAGTCAAAATAATTTTATTTATGATGTAGATAAGGCAAATATTTATTGAATGTTACCATATGTTAGACCTTGATTGCTAGTGATATATAGCTGTACAGTATAAAGTTTCTGATTTCAATGAGCTCACAATCTAGTGGTAAGTAAAAAAAAAAAAAAAATTACGAAACAGTATGAAAAGTGTTATGACAGGAGTCTAATGGATAGTAAAAAAAAAGATGCACCTAGTTTAACCTTGATGTGCTTGGACTTCCCTAAGAAGACACCTGGGAGCTGAATCATAAAAGATGCCTAGAACTTATCTTAAAGAAATAACCAGACCAGTTTGCAATATATATATATATATATTTATATACATACACACACACACTAAGATGTACATCACAGTGTTAATGTGTATAATAATGCAAAATTACAAAACACATCTAAGTACCTAATAACAGGATATTGATTAAAGAAATCATGGTTAACTCATTCAATAGAATGGTATGTGTCATTAAAAATGAAGTTCTAGATGGCTGATATTGAAGTAAATGAATGCTAAGTGAAACAAGGAGATTATGAAACATTATGTGTGGTTTGATCCTATTTTTGCTGAAAAATGTTTATATGTATATTTGTTTGTAAATTTGTTTGAAGGAAATACTCCTAAACATCAACAGTAGTTACACTCGGCAATGGGACATTAGATTTTTTTCTTTCTGCTTATCTGTGTTTTCTAATTTTTCTACAATGATTTTGCATTATTTAAAGCATTAAGAAAATAATGATAAAAATATTTTTTAAAGTTTCCGGGTTAATGGCGACATTTTTAGAAGAAATATAGTAATGCTTAAATGGCTAGTTGATTTGGTCAATTCAGTTATACAAATGGTCAATTCAGAAGGAAAAGTAAAACTGGTTGGTTGAAAAGGACTTTAATTCAGGCACAAAGATTAATCCATCAGACCAGTGAAAACAGCAGGTGATGGTGCTGATTGTGACAATAAATATAAGCCCCACAGTTCTTCCCACACTGGGTATACAGCTGCTATTTTCTTCCAATCCAGGAGACTTTATGTGCAATCAGTACACCTGATAGCAACCCCCGACCTCCCACCCCACTTTGTTATTGGAGTCTCTGTACAATAGGCAGAATAAAACCATTACCCCAAATAAGCCGTTGCATCTCTGACTGCTGGACATGAATTGTTTTGACTATTATTTTTCCCTAGCAGTCAAAGTCTGTGCTACCCAGTTAGTTTTGATTGCCTATCTCCAGCTCATTGTAAAGGGACAATTTTAATGTTTGTGTGAATCCAGACCGTAGGAACTGAATTATAGCTATCATACCTGCAATACCGGGAAGAATAAGCAACACTCCACAACCTGAGCACTGAAAGAATACAAATGTAGTGCCTGTGGCAGGTTTAATTTCATCTATCACATAGCCCTGCAGGATTCAACCACTGTTCTGAAGACTTGCTTTGAAGCTAACTACAAAGGTGGTCTGACTCTTCTAAAGTTTTTATTGCTTTTTTCTAAAGTTTTATTATTATTTTTGAATCAATAAACCTCATCAGTTAAGAAATTGCTACTACCCATTGGAACAGTTTCCCTTTTTCCTCCCTATATGCTACCATCCAGTATACTGCCATGCATAGTTGAAACAGATAGCAATGAGTGCTATATTTGATAATGGTCTGTGGCATTCATTATCTGTGGAGGTGAAATGTTTCACAAAAGACTTCCAGCAAAGGCCAGTGCCCTAATTTTTCATTGTGTTTACGTGCTTACACTGCCTATGACAGAGACCAATGAAATATAACCCATTTTGTGGTCTCTATTAAGATGAATATTGATGAGAAATAGAAAAACTGTGACACTATTTTGAAAAAGCTTATTGTAGTAATGTGTTACCCATTCAACAAACTCATTTTTTTTCTGAGACGGTAAAGAATATTTTGGTCTTGATGACATAATTTGGCAGAGAATCAACAGACTATTTGTATTCTGAACATTAGAAAAGCCATCTCATAACTTCTAAACAAGCGCAAGCCATCTTAGATGTATATAAAAAAAATAAATAATGACATCTTATCAATCTTAAAACTCTGCTGGCAAGCTCTAAAATATATGCTCAGTTTCTTGCAACATAGGGGAGAGTGCTGAAGGTGGGACAAACTATCAGTCATTATACTCAAAACTATTGAAATAACCCATACCAATGGTTATAGAAAGATCATCTTGCCCAAGGAAGGAAAAATACCTTTACTCTTTTCCAGTGTGGTGGTGATGTAACAAATTACCACTAAAACATCACAATTTTTATTATCTTATAGTTCATTAGGTTATAAGTCCAACAGAGCTCTCACTAGGCTAAAACGAAGGCACTGGCATGGCTACATTCTTTTATGGAAGCTCTAGGGAGAATCTGTTTCCTTGCCTTTTCCACCTTCTAGGAATGTTCCTGTTCTTTGGCTCATGACCCACTTTCTTCATCTTCAAAGCCAGAAATGATGTATCCCTCTGACCATTCTTCTGTAGTCAGCAAAAGGTATTATCTGACCATAGCTGGGAAATCTTCTCCTTTTTTAAGGACCCATGTGATTACATTGAGCTCAGAATAATCTCCTCATCTGATGGTCCTTAACATCTGTATAATATCTTGGCACATAAGGTAACATATTCATATGTTCTGGGGATTAGGATTTGGACATCTTTGGAGGACCATTTTTCTGCCTATCACACAGTACAAGAAGTAGTTAAGAGCAGTACTCTGCAGTTAGCCTGTCTGTATTTACCATTTACACATTGGCAATCTTGGGTAAATTACTTAACTTTTGCAAATGGATATAATAATATATAACTTATACAGTTATTGGGTTAAGTAAATACATATAAAATAATTAGAACTGAGGATGACACTCAATAGAGGCTCAATAGGTGCTATTAAAATTAGTATAATTATGGGAAGGTCAAGCTATAATCCAAGATCTTTTCATCCAGCAAAGCCCACATTGAGAGTTTCCCAGTCTCCAACTGTACCAGATTTATTGGCATGAGATTATTATTCTTTCCTATCAGCATGGAGTATATTGAAAGGCCATTGTTTTCCATTTTTTCCTTGAATTACCAACAAATAATGGAATTGACAGCTCTTATTTAGGGAGGGCTATAGAGAGCTGGGATGTCTCTCTAGCCTCACCTGTGGTTTCCTGGTGGTGGTTCTCAGTTATAATGGTTCCCATTATTCTTGAATCTTAAGTAGAGGACATGGGTCCCACCTGGTTGGCTTCCTGGTGACTCTTAGCAACTTTCAAGGACTACTTCCTTTGGCAGCACCAAGTCAGGAGCACCAGATCTTTATAGTAATGATTTCTAGAATCCACTCTAGTTAATGGCTTATGAGGTCTCTGAGTGTGTTTTTCTGATGTCGCTCACCTCTTAAACAGTTCCCAAGTTCCTTAGTAGCTTGAAAGCACAATGGTATTAGCTCAGTACCACCTCTAGAGGGCATTTCACCACAAGGCAATATGGTAGGTGCGGCAAAGTCATTTCAAAAGGAAGCATGTCTATGTTCTTCTCAGACACAAATGTCTGGGTGGGCTTGAAACAGACTCAGACCCCAACAGACTCATGCTTCACAGGGGAACCCTCATAGGTTTGACCCAAAGCTAATCTAAAGAGTGCTGGCTAGATGCTATACATAGGCATGACCTATTGTTATTTGATATTTCTTCACATTTATTTATTTATTTGGAGGTACCACAGATTGAACCCGGGACCCTGTACATGGGAGGCAGACGCTCAACCACTGAGCTACATCTGCTCCTTCTTCACCTTTTTAACCTTTCTTTCTGCAAGTCACAATTGGTTATTGCAAAGATATCCAGAATGGGCTTATAAAAAGTTTTGCTCTTCACAAGTAATTTTGAAAAAGAGTAAGTTTGAGTGGTTTCTTACAGTGATAAGATCTGACCTTGTCTTGTTGTTTACCCAGCCTCTACACCTGTGGGCATAAAGCTTAAAGTACTCAGCAAGTTAGGTTATGAGGCAAACATTTAAAAGTCTAAGTTTAGGGAAGAGAGGAAATTTATATGGTTTTAATGATGACAGTGAATGACTGTGACAGTCTCAGCTACTACAAATGTAGACACCAAAATAGAACCTGTCTTAAGGGAGCTTCAGTGTCAATTTATGAAATATACTTTCTTTAAAAATTATGAAAAGCTTTGACTCTAGTTGATGCTAAAAAATTGGTTTCTAGGAAAGCCCTATCTGAAATAAAAATTGCATATTATTACAATTACAATTAAGAACACACTGGTTAACACACTACAGAATATAGTGTTTCATGCTTTCATATAGTTATGAAAGTGCAAAGAGTGTTTCTGGAAGAAAAGTTGACTCATGAAAATAGCCCACATGGTTGTAGATTCACTAGTTTTTAAGGGAAATTATTTCTTTGCCAATAAACGTGGCAAATAGTTCTTTTTCATGAAGTTAGCAAGGTTCATATTGTGGCTCTCAGAGGAAACATTAAATGTATACAATAGCCTATGTTTACTTAGTCCCTGTGATTATTAGAAGACTTGACACATCAAGGTAAAAAGTATTATCAACAAGGTTCCTCTCCATGAATCAAATGTGTGATGAGAAAATATTTTAAGGTTAATTGATGTGCATCAAATTTTAGGCTTGGAACAAATTCCTACCTTAGCAACTGAGAAATTTAATGCAGTAAGAGGAAGGATCTATCCCACAGCCAGTAGAAAGGAAAGGAGAGAAGGTGGCTGGAGGGAAGGAGAGTAAGAAGGGAGAAAGAGAAAGAAGGAATGGCAGTAGAAACTGAATATAATATTTCAATTTATGACTGAATTTTAGCTCACTGAAATGATGAAATGTGAAATCTACAAAAGATGAACAGAATGGAGAATTGCTTTAGAAACTTAGAACATTTGGACTTCAAATGAAAGAGATACAAATAAATATTCTACATCTGGCAAAATAAAGGCCTCTAAAAATTTCACAAAAATTTTATGCACAGACATTACAAGGAATTTCAAACTCTATTATTTTATAAAGAGATATTACATTGTAAATCACTTGACTGCATTTGTAAAAAAAATAATAATGCACTGGAGCACCAAGGAGATGAATGGAATCCATGGAAATTGCGTTTGCTATTACAATTATCTTAGTGGAAATATATAATGGAGCTTATCCTAACAGAACAGAACAGAAGAAATACACTGTTTGGTCTTTGGACTTTCATCGTTCCTTTTGGCTCGCTGTAAAAGTTTGTTTAGTAGTCAATTATATATATAATTTTCAAGATATTGCTCTTTCGACTTGCGAAAAGATCCAAAAAGTAAGCAATTCATTCCCATTTCTCTGAGATTACTGTTAGAAATGAAAAACTGACGCTAGAATGTTTTTACTGGTTTGATGCTGATCTTTACGGACTGTTCTCTTTTGGGGAATTTGAATGTAAGAGCTAAAATTGAGATTCGCCTTATAATTATAATTTTCTTTTACTAATTGTTTCAGTATTCCAATTATTACCTAACAATTAACCATCTCTTTGGGATGTCTATCTATTGTGACTGTAGGTCACATTCTGTGTATTTCTTGATGAAATTCTTGAGCTTAAAAAATAATTTTTTCACCTTATTGTCATATTTTCTTTTGAAAGTAAATGATCATACTCTTTCACTAATTCTCTTTCCATATTTCTTGCCTCTTTGGGAAGAATAAAAAAGTATTTTTCATTTCTTTGATTTCATGTATCCTTCAAATCCTGCATTTAATATGAGGCCTCAACATGTTGAATATTTGGATTGCTGAGCTTTGAATACTTTTCTGATTCTGTCAGAGCCCCCAATAGCTTTTCTTCTCAGCTTCACATATAGCATAAAATAGTAGAAATTATTAAAACTGGAGTGGGTAACTGTAGGTGGCTGTGGATTCTCCATCTTAAGTATTCCTAAAATAGTATCAGCAATCAGCTTTCTGATTATCATCCCTGCAGGCTCCCTCAAAGCTTCTTCATTTGTGTAACATTTTGACATTATATGCACCATATCAACATATTGGGTTAAAAGTGAATAATCCATTCAAATCATTTTTGGGCATCCATGCTATCATTTTTTTTGAAGTGAAAAATTGTTTTGTTGTAAGCCATATTCAGTCAAACCAGATGATTCTTATAGGTTTAATATGCCTTTATTTAATGGCTAACACATTGTTGTATAGTGAGAGCATTCCAGAAGTATTTCTTAAAGGTGGCAATGAAATCAAGAGGTCATTAAAAGCCGGTAGCAAATGCCAGAAGACACTGTAGTTGTGAATTCTTTATGATACCTTGACTGACAAGGTGACTCATAGGCCAAGGCTGTATACAGGCAGTGGCAGGTGGAGTGAAAAAGGAGGCTTTCCCTCCCACTTTTTATTCTCTATATTATTTCAAGTGCTATACTGAGAATGCTTACTCTTATTTATTTCTTGTATAATTTCTAAAAAGATGCACATTAAAGAATGATGCCTTTGCAGTTGTAGATATCTGAGATTAAGAATGTCTTTTGGTTTTAAAGGATTCTGTCACCCAGAGAAAAGCACTGAGACTGCCATGTGGCTGATGAATGAATGGGAAGCAGTTCACACCCAGCAGAAGGTTCCTAAGTAAAAGGGGTTCTTGATCTGCAATTTGTCTCTTTGATCACTTTTACTTTATGGCCAGAAATGGACACCTTCAGAGAACTGAAGCCACCCCAGATGGTGTGTGCAAGCCATACCATGGGGTCTTTCCTGCAATGTAGGAATAAGCAAATCTTCCCAAATCTAGGTATTCCATTAAATCAGCCATTCAGCATCAAGGTAAAAATAATCTTTGACAAGTCAGGGATGGGGGAGAATATGATTTTTTTTCTCTCTCAATAAACAAAGAGACCTTAATAAACCTCAGTAAACAAATTTAAGTTATGATTTTTAAAAAAATCACTTTAATTTTTAGTTCAATACTTAAAAAGTTTTCTTAGTTCTTATTAATGAATGTCCTTGGGGGTTAAATGATAGGTATGGGAATGTGGTTTGGGTTTGGTGATAGGGTTGAATAACTGGGTTTCAAACATAGGAAGCAGTTTTTCACTCCATAACACTTTAGAAAATAGAATTAATTTCTAAGACTATGTATGGTTACATTAGTTTATTCTAAAGATGATAGACAAATTCATATGTGTAATTTGGTACCTTATATGGTAATCCTAAACTGCTATTACTTAATGTTTACTCTAACTCTGGGTTTATCTTTAAATTTAACTAGATATATTAAATATATCTATTATATTAGTGATATATATTATATTAGATATAGTATATTCACTCTAAATCCTGATCTACTAGTCTCTCTCCAGCATAGTTTTAGTGCTTACTTTTCTATCTGAGGGCATTCACTCCAAACTTTCCTACTCCTTCTGATCAAAACTTAGTTTTGTAAGTCACTTTCTTTAGCTACAGAAGAACACAGATTTGGTTCAATTAGTGATTACTTTCTCTTAGAGGGACTAGGGGGCTCTAGTTATGGAATATAGCAGTCTTTT
Source organism: Cabassous unicinctus (assembly GCA_029593785.1). Classification (NCBI taxonomy): domain Eukaryota; kingdom Metazoa; phylum Chordata; class Mammalia; order Cingulata; family Chlamyphoridae; genus Cabassous; species Cabassous unicinctus. The sequence continues at coordinate 577 of JAQZBX010017748.1, read as the reverse complement.
TTTTAAAGAAAAACATTTAATAAAAAATACGAAGATTTAAAAGCAGATTTAGATGTGGTTCATTGCAAAAAATCTGACATAGCCAATTTCAAGGTTCATACTGAAGTATCAATTACTTTGGCAATCCCTCTCAGATGCCATCATTGAAAATCTTCCGGTTCCAGGGCAGTAATTCTCATAGAAGAAAGCTTATAGGAATATCTGTTACTAAAGTATTTTCATTTGAGAGATGGAAAAAATTCATTGTTTTTATAATAGTGTAATGGACACTCTTGGTGACCTGCCCAGAATGGTGCTCTCATCCCGCAGGTGTTGCTAACAGCTCACATCTGCATACTTCTCTTGAAAATTACCCTCATCCTGTAGCCTCCTCGCTGGAAAATGCACAGAATGTAAGCCCTCCTGCTTTGGAGTGGACTGCAACCAAGGATAGACTGATACCAGGATATCTCAAGGCTGTCTCCTTCCTCAAGGTGAGATAGCTCTGTGGAACCATTCATGCTCCAGAGCACCCTGGTGGGGAGGGGGGGCGGTGAGGCTTCCACTAAACCCATATCTCTGATTTTTTTTTTTTTTT
>JAQZBX010017747.1:12975-35357 GCA_029593785.1 Cabassous unicinctus | reverse complement strand
AAAAAAGCTGGAGTAGTTATACTCATATAGGATGAAATAGACTTTAAAAGCAAAGCTATTATGGGAAACTCCTATATTGTCTTTGTAACTTTTCTGTAACCTAAAGAGTCTTTGAAAATAAAGTGTGAAAAATAAGACAATGGGGGAATATACATAAGAAGTTGTCACTGTACATAAAAGATAACAGATCTTAGAGTGATGAAAGACACAATGCAAAAAAATTTTTGTATTTTATTTGTTATTTATTATTATTATTATTATTTTTATTTTTTGGCTTTGTTTTTGAGGAGGTTCTGGATTGAAGAAGGGTTGCAACTGTGTCAGGGGAGGATCACTGGTGTGGGGTGTAAGTGGTGGAGAGAAGTATGGGAAGTGGTGCACCTGGGGCATGCCTCTATGGAATATAAATGTGTTCAAGTAATCATAGGAAGTTGTCTCAGTGGGTGGATATCCATACAATAACCAGAAGAATATAGAATTCCTATCCTGGGGAGTCCTGCTACATTCTCTAATAGAGTGACAAGAATTCCTAGAGTACATGGACAGAGCCTAGCAAAAGAGGAAAGACCAATACACCAGGCCCTTGATATTGATGAACCTTGTTCTTATGAAATTTAAACTTAGCCTAGTATTATGTATTGCCTAGTACTATATATTGAACTTATGAACCTCATTCTTATGAAATTGAAACTTGGCCTAATATTATATATTGCCTAAGAGTTACCTCCTGAAAACCTCCTGGTTGCTCAAATGTGGCATCTCTATAAGCCAAATGCAGCATATAAACATACTACCTTCCACCTGGCGTGGAACATGACTCCCAGGGATGAGCCTCCCTGGCACTGAGGGATTATTACCAAACACCAACCAGAGATACATCTGGAGAAAGACCTTAACCAAAAGCAGGAACTAGTACAAACAAATGAGTTTTTATGGCTAAGAGATTTCAAAGTGAGTCGGGAGGTCATTCCAGAGGTTACACTTATGCACGTCTAAGCAGGATCTCACTGACTGCCACAGTAAACACTACCTCAAGCAGGGGTGCTCCTGAGGGCTCTAGAGATATCTAGACACTATAAGCAGGGAAGACAATCCCAGGAATTCAGTAACGTGTCAGGGGACCTTACCTTGGAATATATGATAATCTGTCCCCCCAGTGAATCAGAGTTAGACTCATTTATAATTTCCCTATATATGGTTCTTATGCCCCTTTTATTTGAATCTATAATTAGTACTATACCTATTATAATATGTGTCCCAGAAACTTAACTCTTCCAGCTGTTCATATGCTGGTTGAACTCTGAATGTCAGCAGAGTTGCAGCCAACACCTACTCTCCAGTTCATTGGAATCACTGAGGACAACTAACAAAAGGATAATGATGGACAATGCCCATTCTAAAAAACAAAGAATATCTATACCTCCAAGCAGGACAGTTCCATCCATCTGCCCATAGGATCTAAGCCCCCTCCCTATCAGAAGCAGCATGGGCATCACCATCCCAAAATCCTCAAGATTGAGGAATGAACAAACATAAGGGGGGAATGCAACCATGGATCAAAGTAGACATTATTTTTCTAGTATTGGAAGAACTTGTAACACTAATACAAAGGCAGTGGTCACCAGATGTTCTGAAGGGAAGGAGAGGGAAGAATACGTATGACATGGGGCAATTTTGGGACATTGGAATTGTTCTGCATGATATTGCAATGACAAATACAGGCCATTATACATTTTGCCAAAATGTATAAAATGGTGTGGTGGTGTAAAGTGTAAACCATAATGTAATGTAATGTTAGTAGCAATGCTTCAATATGTGTTCGTCAGTTATAACAAATGTACCACACTAATCAAAGATGTTGTTAATGGGGAAAAGGTGGGAGTGGGAGGGGGTGGGATATATGGGAATCCTCTATATTTTTGATGTAACATTTATGTAATCTAAAATTTCTTTAATGATAAAAAAATGAAAAAAAGCAAAGCTGTTATTAGAGACAAAGAAGGACGTTATATATTAATAAAAGGAGCAATTCACCAGGAAGAAATAACAAACTAGACAATGTAGAAGAAATGGATAAATTCCTATGCACCTAACCTGGATGCCCCAAATTACATGAGGCAAACACTGGAGAAACTGAAGGGAGAAGTAGATGTTGCTACCATAATAGTTGGAGAATTCAATACACCACTCTCATCAGTGGATAGAACATCTGGCCAAAAGATCAGTAAAGAAACAGAGAGCTTGAATAATATGATAAATGAACTACACCTAACAGACATATACAGAACATTGCAGCCCAAAACCGTAGGATATACATTCTGCTCAAGTGCTCATGGATCTTTCTTCAGGATAGACCATATGTTGGGTCACAAAGCCAACCTCAATAAATTTAAAAAGATCAAAATTATACAAAGCTCTTTCTCTGATCATAATAGAATGAAACTGGAAATAAACAGCAGGCAGAAAAAGGGAAAATTCATAAATGTATGGAGATTAAACAATCCACTCTTAAATAATCAGTGGATCAAAGAAGAAATTGCAAGAGAAATCTGTAAATATCTCAAGACAAATGAAAATGAGAACACAACATATCAAATTATGGAATGCAGTGAAGGCAGTGTTGAGAGGGAAATTTATAGCCCTCAATGCTTATATTAAAAACAAAGTGCTAAAATCAATGACCTGACTACATATCTGGAGGAACTAGAAAAAGAAGAGCAAACTATTACCAAAGCAAACAGAAGGAACAAAATAACAAAGATCAGAGCAGAATTAAATGAAATTAAGAACAAAAAACGATAGAATTAACCAAAATAAACCCAAAAGTTGGTTCCTTTTTAAAATTTTATTTTATTTATTTCTCTCCACCCCCTTGTTGTTTTCACTTGCTGTGTCTGTTTGTCTTCCTTGTTTCTTTAGGAGGCACCAGGAGCCGAACCTGGGACCTATGATGTGGGAGGGAGGTTCCTAATCACTTAGGCCACCTCTGCTCCCTGCTTTGTTGTGTCTCTCATTATGTTTTTCCTCCCTGTATCTCTTGTTGTGTCCCCTTGTTGCATCAGTTTGCCACACCTGCCTGTCGCATCAGCTCACTGCCTTTAGAAGGCTCTGGGAACCTCTGCTCCCTACTTTGTTGTGTTTCCCATTATGTTTTTTCTTCTTGTGTCTCTTGTTGTGTCAGCTCACCATGCCTGCCCATTGTGCCAGTTCACTGTCTTCTTTAAGAGGCACCAGGATCTGAAGCAATGACCTCCCATGTGGTAGGCAGGAGCCCAGTCACCTGAGCCACATCCACTTCCCCAAAGGTTGATTCTTTGACAAAATCAACAAAATTGACAAACCCTTAGCTAGACTGACAAAGAAAAAGAGAGAGAAGGTGCAAATAAATAAAATCAGAAATGGAAATGGGGACATTACTACTGACCCCACAGATCATAAGAGGATATTATGAACAACTGTATGCCAACAAACTAAACAATGTAAAAGAAATTGACAAATTACTAGAAACATATGAACAACCTACTCTGACCTTAGAAGAATAGATCTTAACAAACCAATCACCAATAATGAGATTGAAAGTCATCAAAGAGTCCCTAAAATGAAAAGCCTGGACCAGATGGCTTCACAGGTGAATTCTGCCAAGCATTCAGAGAATATTTAATACCAATCTTACTCAAACTCTTTTTTAAAAATGAACAGGAAGGAATTCTACCAAACTCATTCTATTAAGCTCATATCACCCTAATACCAAAGCAAGATAAAGATATTAAGAAAAGAGAAAATTATAGACCCATTTCCCTAATGAATATAGGTGTAAAATTCCTCAAAAAATACTTGCTAATTGATTCTAACAACACATTGAAAGAATTATTTAACATGATCAAATGGGTTTTATACCAGACGTGCAAGGGTGGTTCAACACAAGAAAATACATCAGCATAATATACTACATTAATCAATCAAAGAAGAAAAATCACATGATCATCTCGATCAATGCAGAAAAGGCATTTGACAAAATACGACATCCTTTCCTGATAAAAATGGTCCAAAAGATAAAAATTGAAGGAAACTTTCTCCACATGAATAAAGGCATATTTGAAAACCCCACAGTTAATATTGTACTCAATTGTGAAAGACTGAAAGCTTTTCCATTGAGATTGGGAACAAGGCAAGGTTGCCCACTGTCATAACTAATGTTCAATGTAGTGCTAGAGGCTGTAGCTAGAGCATTCAGGCAGGAAAAAGAAATAAAAGGCAGCCAAATTGGGAAGGATGAAGTAAAAGTTTTGCTATTCACAGATGATATGATTCTATACCTAGAAAATCCTGAAAAATCTACAATGCTACTAGAGCTAATAAACAAGTTCAGCAGGGTGGCAGGATACAAGACTAATATGCAAAAATTAGTAGTGTTTCTATACACTAGTAATGAGCAATCTGAGGAGGAAGTTAGGGAAAAATTTCATTTATAATAGCCACTAAAAGAATCAAATATTTAGGGATAAATTTAACCAAGGATGTAAAGCACTTTTATTCACAAAACTACAATGCATTGCTAAAAGAAATCAAAGAAGACCTAAGTAAATGGAAGAGCAGTCCATGTTCATGGATTGGAAGACTAATATAATTAAGATGTCAATTCTACCCAAATTGATATACAGATTCAGTGCAATCGTGATAAAAAATACCAACAGCCTTTTCTAAAGAAATAGAAATTCCAATCATCAAATTTATTTGGAAGGGTAAGGGGCCCTAAATAGATAGAAACATCTTTAAAAGGAAGAACAAAGTTGGAGGATTCTCACTTCCAGACTTTAAATCATATACCTTGCTACAGTGGTTAAAAACAGCATGGTACTGCCATAAATACAGAAATATAGACAGACGGAACTGAATTGATGGTTCAGAAACAGACCCTCACATCTATGGTCAAGTGATTTTTGACAAGAAAGAGAACCCCTAATTCATATCTTTTACAAAAATTAATGCAAAATAGATCAAATATCTACATATAAAAGCTAGAACCATAAAATTCCTAGAAGAAAATGTAGGAAAACATCTTTAAGACCTGGTGGTACATGGTGGTTTCTTAAGCCTTACACCCAAAAGCGCAAGCAACAAAAGAAAAAATGGATAAATGGGACCTCATCAAACTTAAATACTATTTTGCTTCATAGGACTTGGTCAAGAAGGAGAAAAGGCAGGCCATTCAATGGGAGAAACTATTTGGAAACCGTATATCTGATAAGGGCTTGATTTACATACTGTATAAAGAGATCATACAATTCAACAATAAAAGGGCAAGCAATCCAATTTAAAAATGGGCAAAAGATTTAAGTAGACATTCCTCCACAGAGGAAATACAAATGGCGAAAAATCACATGAAAAATGGTAAATATCACTAGCTATTAGGGAAATGCAAATCAAAACCACCATGAGATATCATCTCACACCTCATAGAATGGCCATTATTTCAAAACAGAAAACAAGTTCTGTAGAGGATGTGGAGAGATAAGAAAACTGCTTCACTGTTGGTGGGAATGTAGAATGGTGCAGCCTCTGTGGAAGACAGTTTGGCGTTTCCTCAGGAAGCTAAATGTAGAACTGCCATATGATCTGGCAATCCCTGTAACAAGAATATATTCAGAAAAACTGAAAACAGTGACACAAGCAGATATTTTCACACCAATGTTCATATTGGCATTATTCACAATTGGCAAAAGATGGAAACAACCCAAATGTCCATCAACCGATGAATGGATAAACAAAATGTGGTATATACATAAGATGAAATACTATGCTGTTGTAAGAAGGAATGAAATTTGGGACACATGATAACATGGATGAACCTTGAGGACATTATGCCGAGTAAAGTAAGCCAGATACAGAAGCACAGATATTGTTTGGTCTCACTAGCATAAACTAAATATGGAGTTCAAACCTAGAGTACAGATTACTAGGAAATAGGCTGAGGGCTGAGAGGGGTACTGATGCTTAATGTACGTAGAATTTTTAATTAGCTTTACTGTAAAACTGTGGAAATGGATAAAGTTGATGGTAACACATTATAGTGAGTGTTTGTAAATGGGATTGTGGCCGAAAGGGGTAGTTTAAGGATGTAAATGTCAACTGAAAGAAAGCTAGATCATAATATGGGGACTGAATAACACAATGAACTTTGAGGTGGATGAGGATTGCAGTTAACAGAAATACAAGAATGTACTTCTATGAGCTAGAACAAATGTATGCCACTATTACAAGGTGGTAAGAATATGATGATGCATGGGGAAAATACAATTAATGTAACTTATGGACTATAATTAACAGCAGTGTTGTAGTATTCTTTCATCAGTGTCAAAGAATGTATATCACCACTAAGTGTCAATAATAGGGAGGTATGGGATTTTTTCTTTTGGTCTAAAGAAAACATTAAAAATTTACTGAAGAAATGATGCACAACTCTGTGATGAAAGTGAGAGCCATTGAGTGTACATTTTTGGTAGATTCTACAAGGCATGGGACTGTGTAACATGGTGAACCATATGGTAGAAGATAGACTGTGGTTAACAGCACAAATAGAGTATTCTCTCATGAAATATAACAAATGTGCAATACTAATATATGGTGTTAATAATAGAAGGTGTATGGAAAAAATATACCAAATGTAAACTATGGACCATAGTTAATGATAATAGTCTGATGATGTTCTTTCATAATCTGTAACAAATATTTCACAACAATGCAAACCGTTGGTGGAGGGGAGATGTATGGGAATTCTACACAGTATGCATGATTGTTTTGTAAGCTCACAACTTCTCTAATAAAAATACATATTTTAAAAAGCAGACCTCTTCACAAATTTCAAGTAAATATACAAGTTCATCACAAGAAAAAAAAGCTTTCTGAGAAGCCCCAATATACCCTCATACATCTTATTTGCCTGGGTATCCATAGCTGCACAGGAGTTTGGGGAAGTAAATAATTTTAGCTGGGAACATTGTTGCTGCCACAAAATTAGACCATTGTTACTAAGGACAAAAGGGAAACTAGATACTGTATAGGCACTGAGTAATGTCTGCCATATCATCAAAATGCAACTCTCATCATTCACATGGTTAGGTCTGGGAGTAAGCGAGGAAGCTGATGCTCATGGACACAAGTTTGTGATTCTTTACTTTTTCCTTCTCTGCTTTAAGCACAGCTCATGTGAGTGGATACTTCATACAGATGTTCCATGGTCTTCCTCATCTTCTCCATGCCCGGTTTCCCTTGTAAAACTGGTGCAGTCGTTTAAGGGAAAGGCCTTTCCAGCACATTATATATGAAGACGGCATTGCCAGCCCACCACCTGGTAGGACTATGTTGGGATTTCCCAGAGATGTAAATGGGTTGTCACTGAGTCACCTGTACGCTCATTTCTCTGAGACTTTTGGGCGATTTCTGGACTTATAGATACATTATCCACAAAAAGACCAGAGTGAGTATTGAAAATGTACCTTTGATCGTGTCATTCCCTGGTGTCCTAATAGTTTTATGACCCCAACCCCTGTGATAAGATAAAACTATAACTCTTTCAAGTGTTATGCAATGCCTCTATAATCTAGCCCCTTCCTGCTTTACCAGCAGCCAATTATTGCCCTTTAGTCTCAGTAGCATCAGGCTGCCGGCCCTCCCTCATACCTACCATGTGGCTTCCCATTACACTGCCTTGGCTCTCTCTGTGATCTCTTTCAAGAGTGCCCCTCCCCTACCTTTTCTCCTGGCTACCTCTTACTCATTCTTTACATGTAGATTGTTCTCAACTGGGACAATGTTTTCCCTTCTTCCCCCCCTGGGACATTAGGCCATGTGTGGGGATATTTTTAGTTGTCACATCTTAGTGTGTGAGTGAGTGTGTGTGGGGTGAACTGGCATCTAATGGTTAGAAGCCAGGGATGCCACTCAACACCCTACAATCCACACGACAGCCCCCTACAATAAAGAATCATCTGGCCCCAAGTATCAACCATGCCAAGGCTGAGAAATGCTGCTTTAAATGTTGTGTCCTCCAGGAAAATGGTTTGTGTGCCCTCCTAGACTGGCTCAGGTACTTTCCTTAGTGTTCCCATAATATTCTTGGGAACTGCTTGAGAATCTTACACCTTGATGGTTAAGAGCTTAGGCTCTAGAGTAAGAATCTCTGATTTTGAGTCCATTTTGACCACTCATTAGCAGTGTGCCCTTTGGCAAGTTGCTGAGCCTCAGTTTTCTCAACTACAAAAATTAGTATCTAATTCATGGGCTTGTTGTGAGAATTAAATGGGATAATGCATGCAAAGTGTGAGCAGAGTGCTAGGCACTCAGTATCTGGTCACTGCTACCATTGCTGTTGATGTTATCACTATTTAGTACTCTGTTCCTAGGATTAGAGGCAGATTTGCCAACAAGCCAATGAGGTTTGAACTTCGGGCCCCTCGTTTTGCTTGGATCTCTTCCCTAGCCCTGCGCCTAATTTTGTATTCAAGGTTTTGTATTGTCTTAAAAGGCCCTCATGCCATTGTGTAAACACCAGGCCCTACAAAAGTGAGGCCCACTCCTGCCGAGCGCTTAGTGTAAAGCCATGCTATCTGGGGCATAGTAAATATTCAGTAGCAGCAGTGAGCCTCCCAGGACCATAGTATCTTTAATAAGTTACTAACCAACCTGTAAGAAGTGTACTTATTCACTGTAGTCTGCTTCTTAAAAACGCTCAGCCATAAAATCCTATTGTTGCCCCTCTCCCTTGTTGGTGGGGCATCTAGAAGGCATTTCACCTCTTATAAGTCAATAGCATCCCTCTCCTTTTCTTCTCTCTTTCCAACTGAGGATTCACCATTGTTACCAAGACGATGAGGCAAGAATATGCTATCATTGATTATTTCCTATGTACCTGCAGCAGCAAAGCCCTGTTTCCATGGGGACTGTCTGGGTCTTGGAAATGTTTCTTAGCACAAACTTCAAGTTACTACAGTACTTGCTGTAGAGGTATCTGACTTGTGTAGCTCCTCCCACCCCCACCCCAGCAGGCTCCACCATCCCACCCTGTGCTTCCAGTAAGGTTATATATATATCTGCAACTGGCTTCCAGCCTTCCAGAGTCAAGGTTGACATTTCAAGAAGAAAAGGGCTGGATAGGTCAAAAACGAAGAGCCCACTAACGTGTGGTAATACTGAAGTCTGAGTTGGCATGGATAACCACATGAGGCATTGGAATTCTGACCACAGAGAAGCCCAGTGGCAGGTAACTGCGAAAAATGCAAGGAAATTCAACTCTTGGGCTGACAAAGACTCAAATCAGGTTGAGAAATAATAATAATAAAAATATTATTGTCTCTTCTAAACATTAACATATATCAATCTTTTTTTTTTTTACTCTTGTCCAATTATCTCTGCTCCTGTTAAATACATTTATTTATTGAGTTTACTCTAACATTTGGATTTGCTTCTACCATTTAATTTCATGTTCTTTGCCTACATTGTAAATTAAAAATATCAAACTTTTCTCACTGTATAGCTAGCTGGTTGTTCAGGAGGATGGCTTGCAGCTTTTCTTCCCTTAAACTTGATCTGTTCTCATTATCTGATAACATACATTCTCCAGAGTTGAAGTTACACAGGTCGTCATTAAAAAACCTTAGGTAAAATCCTCTCCTTGAATGATTTCCACCAGCAATTGCCATTTTACCAGCACTTATTCTGATTAGAATGGAGTTTGGAGAGGGAACAGAGGAACATAAGCCTCACTCAATCATTTTGACCTAAGAAAGATAAAGGAGGGGGAAAAAGGAACATTTCACCAAGTAAGTTCTTCTTTGTTTGTCTCTGAGCCTCAATTTCCTCATTTATAAGATAAGATTAATGATATTCACCTCTAGTGTTCTTGTGGGGTATAAACGAGGTGAGGCATGGGAGGTGTCTGTCTCATGGTACTTTTCTCCCAGAGATTCTTTTCCATGGGCCCATGGTTTTAATTGACCAGAAGTACATACCAGTGGCTCCTAAAATGATGTTTGCTGAGCTCTAGACTCATATATTCTGTGCCTCCTAGGACATCTCTATTTGGCCTGCCTAAAGGCACCTCAAACACACATTTTCAACACTGAACTCATCATCTTTTCCTGACAATCTGGTCCTTTTCTAATATTCTACAGCTCTTGAATGGTACCACCATTTACTTGAACAAGTAAGAAACTCAAAAGTCAATTTTCTAATCTTTTAATGACTTAATTCTACCCAGTATAGATTTAAAGCATTCTGGTTAGTCCCAGGTTAATTTGCCTCTATGAAGACAGGAATATAAAAGAAAAACAGATTATTTTTATGGAATTAAGTTTCCTCAATAAAGTTTTTTGGCTGTGTCTCAATCTGTTTAGCACCTGGAGTTAACAAATAAATACTGTTTCCCAGAACTCTGCTTACCTGCAGGGAAAGAACTGGTGCAGAAGCAAAAAGTCCTAGGAAAAGGTGAGGCTGTGTGTGAGTCAGAAATGATTTTGTTTATTTTAGCTTCTTTGAAAGGAAAGGAAAACTGTAGATTCAGGAGAAGGAAAAAAGGAAGAATGAAAGCAGAGTTGAAATGCTAGTTTCTTGCCTCCAAACACACATTACATTTATCTCAGGAAATAATATGACTCTTCAAAATGTTTATTATTGCCTTTTAATTTTATTCAATAACAGCATTCTAGTAGTAGTATGCAGGCTGTTGGAGAATATAAAACTAGCTTGAGAGAACGTTCAATTACGTTTTCAACTTGATTTTATTTCTTATATAAATGTATTTCAGCATTCAATATTTCTACTGAACTAATTTAAGATTTCTGTTGGAATTCTAATGCATCAACTTTTTCAAAAAAGTGCTTTATAGAATCGCACAATGTAAAGCTCAAAGGAGTGCCTGGGGCTATCATCATTTATCATTATCATCATTTGCATGTAGAGAAAGGTTCAGACAGTTATCTAGAGAGTAGCAGAAATGAATCTAGAACCCAGATTGTGCTAATCTTGACCTAGTTCTTTCCATTTGGCACTGGAATTCTTTTTAACCAAAATTTTTCTCACTGAAAAGTTTGCTGTAAATTTTGTTTTGTTAAATCTTTTTTACATGCTTCATGACACTTATCATAATTAAAATAGGATGAAACTTCGACACAAAATTGTTTGCAATGTTATATGAAGGTTCTTTGGTTGGCGAGGTACAAACACAGATAGCCAGCCAGCCAAGAATACCTGAAAGGACAGCTTTATTAGATCAAAGCGCCTGGAGAGGGGAGAGGGGAGAATAAGGGCTGTGGAGGGGCCCTGACTTACCTAAGCTGGGCTCCTGCGAGGGTCCGTGGAGAAGGGGGTATTCTGGGCTCTTGCCTTTCTTGTGACCCAGAGGGGAAGGGTAGGATTTTCCTGCAGAAACTAGGGATTGGAGGGCCCATATTATAAAAGCAGAAGCAGAGAGGGACATTTGGGGAAGCAGAGGGCAGCTTCTTATCATCCAAACCATATGGGAGTACCTGCCCTGCTAGTAGATTATGCTGCTACAGGAGCCTTTATTATCCCAAACTATATAGAGGTGCAGGCCTTGCTCATTGCAGTTATGCCCAGGGCAGGGCTAACTGGGGTGGTCGCTTAGAACAGAAATTTATGATTAGGCCAGGCAGAATGATGAGGCACCAAATACAATTTCTTTATACCATGACAAAAACCAAGGTAAATAAATGTTGTATCATGGCCATCTTTCCTTTCCATGTTATTCATTCTCCTTCTTCCCTGTGCACCCTCTGCACCTACAGTTCTCTTTCCTTGACCTTGATTATTTCGCTGATTGCTGCAAAGTTATCATTACCGGTGTTTTGAATTCATTATCAAAATAATCTAAATCTATTATTAAAACATTTATATCCTCACTTGTCTACATCTAACATAAAGCTTTCATTTAAAGTTCAATCCAATAAAATAACTATTTTTCAAACCTCCTGGTAACTGATTTCTAACCATCTTTTAAAAGAATTTAATTAATTATTAAAATAACAGATTATTTTCCTTGAGATTAACTGCTTGGTTCTTAAAGCCAATTTGTATGGAGACAGCTTGCTGTTCTCTGAATATATTAAAATTCAGAGTGCACATAGTATATTTCAGTTTTGTTTAGCTTCTTTGCAGATCCCACATGATATGACAGTACCCTTGAATGCAGTGTAATCAAATGAAAAGTCCTTAGCATCCTCACATAAGCTAATTTTCTCTATGTATCATAGAGCAACACAAGAATGAGAACCATTCAGATAAGCAAAAAGATCTCACTAATCTAGTGGTGATGCCTCCATCAAGAAATATCGTTTATCAAACAAGGATAAATGTAATGAGGTCAAATGCAAATTTTTTCAAGTCAAGCAACATTTTTTACCTTCCCCTCTTCCCAAATACAAGTAGAACCAGGCAGACATATATTAAGGTCAGCCAGGATGTACGAGTTCAAGGTCGGGAGAAGGTTCTTCAAATGGTCTGGAAATCTGAGCTCTCCATTTGCAAGTGAATGCTTGGCCCCTGGGCAATCAGAGCAATGCATTCATCTGGCTACTAAGTTGGCTTAGAAGTAGACATTTATCTCAATCAGAGCCTCTGAGGAAGGCTCAGAACTGTTTTGTTAGAACTGTTAGGAGGGGAGATTCTCATAAAATGTGATAAGGACACAACTTTTCTTTAGTATACAAGCATAGCATTTGCACTTTTAAGAATTATAAATATACAAATTCTTGCAAAGAACTTTAAATGAAACAACCCGTTCTTGTGATTGATCACATAGGGGACTGATAAAACACTGTATGGATAAAGGTGTCTTTCAGTGCTAGTAATCTTTGGTTCTAGGTCTCTCTCCATTTTCCTTTCCTTAGGGAGATCTTCTATAATTGCTTTGGCCTTTTTGATGCAAAATATAGTGTAGAGGGTCTTGTAAACAGACCATCCTGAAACTGCCCAGGAGCTAACTCAACTTTGTCCTACAACCCCTCTATCTTCTGTAGTAAGAAAAAAGTAACTAGACTGATGCTTGCCTCTGTGATTTATTTTTGGCCCCTTGGGCTTGAATTTCTTTTTTCCAGGATCTCCAACTCCTACAGTCAAAACCCAGGACAAAAAACAAATTGTCATGTAGAGGGCTAGATAAGATTATAATTCGCTCCCCCACTGCCATTTTCAAGACTCAGGGAACAGTCATCTGTTCCAAGCTGCCTCACACTCAGGACTGGGTGTCAATGAGGAGACTGTATTTGTATTTCAGTACTTACAACATCAGTGAGTCACCTTTACTTGGGTTTATATTTTCTATCCTGTATCCGTTCTCCATCTGCTCTGTTTTATTTTAATGTAAATTTTTTAATTAGAGAAGTTGTAGGTTTACAGAATAGTCATATATAAAATAAAGAGTTCCCATATATCCCCCCTCCCTTTATTAGCACTTTATGTTAGTGTGGTACCTTTGTTACAATTGAAAAAAAATATTATTCCAATTGTACTACTGACTGTAGTCATAGTTTGCATTCAGGTTCACTGTGTTGTATGGTCCTATGGTTTATTTTTAAAATTTATATTCTAATAACATATATGAACAATATATATATTCATAATGTTGTGTTACCATCACTGCCATCAATTACTAAAACTGTTCCATCGCCCCAAACAAAAACTCTGTACCAATTAAGCATTAACTCTCCATTCCCTACCCCTCCCTGGCCCCTGTTAACCTGTATTCTAGTTTTTGACTCTTTGAATTTTCTTATTTAATTATTACATATCAGTGAGATCATACAACATTTGTCCTTTCATGTCTGGCTTATTTCGCCCAATATGATGTCTTTAAGGTTCATTCATGTTGCTGCATGTATCAGAACTTCATTCCTTTTTCATGACTGAATAATATCCTATTGCATGAATGTACTACAATTTGTTTATCCATTCATCAGTTGATGGGCACTGTAGTTGCTTCCATCTTTGGGCAATTGTGAATAATGCCACTATGAACATCAGTGTGCAAATATCTGTTCAAATCCCTGCTTTTAATTCTTTTGGGTATATACCTTGAAGTGGGATTGCTGGGTTATAAGGTGATTCTATACTTAACATTCTGAGGAACTGCCATACTCTCTTCCACAGTGGCTGCACAATTTTACCTTCCCACCAGCAATGAAAGAGTGTCCCTATTTCTCCACATACTCTCCAGTACTTATTTTTCATTAAAAAAAAAAAACATTCTAGTTGGTGTGATGTGGTATCTCATTGTGGTTTGATTTTAATTTCCCTGTTGGCTAATCATGTGAGCATCTTTTCATGTGTTTTTTGGCCTTTGTATATCTACTTTAGAGAAATATCTATTCAAGTCTTTTGCCCATTTTTAAAATGGGTTGTCTTTTTTTTTTATGCTTTATTTTATTTTATTTTTTAAGATTTATTTATTTATTTCCCCCTCCCCCTCATTGTCTGTGCTCTGTGTCCATTCGCTGTGTGTTCTTCTGTGTCTGCTTGCCTTCTCCCTAGGTGGCACTGGGAACCAATCCTGGGACCTTCCAGAGTGGGAGACAGTCATTCAAACTCTTGTGCTACCTCAGCTCCTTGGTCTGCTGCATCTCTCATTGTCTCTTCTCTGTGTCTCTTTTTGTTGTGTCATCTTGCTGTGCCAAGCTTTCTGCATGGGCCAGCACTCCACATGGGCCAGCACTCCATGAGTGAGCCAGCACTCCTACACGGGCCAGCACTCTGCACGGGCCAGCACTCCGCGTGGGCCAGCTCTCTGCTCAGGCCAGCTTGCCACACGGGCCAGCTTGCCTTCACCAGGAGGCCCCAGGAATCAAACCCTAGACCTCCCACATGGGTGATGGGAACCCAATCGCTTGAGCCACATCCGCTTCCCTAAAATGGGTTGGGTTTTTATTGTTGAGTTGTAGGATTTCCTTATAGATTCTGCATATTAAACCTTTATCAGATATGTGGTTTCCAAATAGTTTCTCCCATTCTGTAGGTTGTCTTTTTACTTTTATGATGAAGTCATTCAATGTACAAAAGTTTTTAATTTTGATGAGGTCCCATTTATGTATTTTTGTTGTTGCTCATGCTTTGGTGTAAAGTCTAAGATGCTGTAGCTTAACACATGGTCCTGAAGATGCTTTGCTGTTTTCTTCTAGGAGTTTTATAGTTCTGATTCGTATACTTAGGTGTTTAATTCATTCTGAGTTGATTTTTGTATATGGTGTGAGGTAGGGGTCCACCTTCATTCTTTTGCATCTGTATATTCAGTTTTCCCAGGACCATTTGCTGAAGAGACCATTCTTTCCCAATTGATTGGACTTGGTTCCCTCATCAAACATCAGTTGGCATGATTATTTTGTTAACTCATAACTTCTCAAATAAATAATAAATAAATAAAAATCATTTGGCAATAAATTTCTATACTCTCAATTTGATTCTATTGGTCTATATATCTATCCTTGTGCCAGTACCATGCTGTTTTGATTATTGTAGCTTTGTGATAAGTTTCAAAGTTGGGAAGTATTAGTCCTTCAACTTTGTTCTTTTTCAAAATGGTTTTGACTATAAATTTCATGATTGGCTTTTCCATTTCTGCAAAGAAGGCTGTTAGAATTTTTATTGGGATTGTACTGAATCTGTAAATCACTTTGGGTAGAATTGAAATCTTAACAATATTTAGTCTTCCAACCCTTGAGCATGGAATGTCCTTTCATTTATTAATAATGGCACTGTATTATTAGCACAATACAGTAATTTTCTGTGTACAAGTCCTTTACATCCTTGGTTAAATTTATTCCTAGATATTTGATACTTTCAGTTGCTTTTGTAAATGGAATTTTTTCTCAATTTCCTTTTCAGATTGTTCATTACTAGTGTATAGAAACACTATTGATTTTTTAAAAGATTTATATATTTATTTATCTCCTCTCCCCACCCCCATCCCCATTGTTTTTGGGCTTGCTTTCTGCTCTCTGTGTCTATCTGTGTTCTTCTGTGTGTGCTTGTCTTCTCTTTAGGCGGCACTGGGATCTCCTGGGATCTTCCAGAGTGGGAGAGAGGTGCTCAATCTCTTGTGCCACCTCAGATCCCTGGTCTGCTTCATCTTTTATTGTCTCTCCTCTGTGTCTCTTTTTGTTGCATCATCTTGCTACTCCAGCTCTCTACTCAGGCCAGCACTCCTGCATGGGCCAACACTCCACATGGACCAGCTCTCTGCTTGGGCCAGCTCGCCACGTAGACCAGCTTGCCTTTACCAGGAGGCCCTGGGAATCAAACCCTGGACCTCCTGTATGGTAGACGGGAGCCCAATCACTTAAGCCACATCCACTTCCCAGTATTGATTTTTGTGTGCTGATCTTGTACCCTGCCTCTTCGCTGAATTTCTTAATTAGCTCTGGTAGCTTTGTTGTGGATTTTTCAGGATTTTCTGCATATAGGATCATGTCATCTGCAAATAGTGAAATTACTTCTTCCTTACAAATTTGGATGTCATTTATTCCTTTTCTTGGCTAATTGCTCTGGCTAGAACTTCCAGTACAATGTTGAATAATAGTGGTAACAGTGGGCATCCTTGTTTTGTCCCTGATCTTAGAGGGAAAGCTATCAGTGTTTCACCATTGAGTATGATGTTAGCGGTGGGTTTTTCGTGTATGCCTCTCTTACTCTTGATATGCTAATAACCTGAATTTCTAAGATGAATTATCCTTGCCTATTTTTCTTATTTCTTCATGTGATTTGGCCCAGGCTTGACTGACCACAGTACTATCAGAGGCTAAAAGATTTACATTCCATAACTTTCATCAGAATTACTAGAATTATTAGAAAGGAAGGTCTTCTTTCTTCAATTGGACTTGAAGCTTAGCAGTTGGCAGCCAGGAGCATCTTGAGGCTACAGAAACAGATGCTGACAAAGTTGGCCTGCCCATTTCCCCTAAGCACTCACCATTTCAATGTGGCAGACCCAATGCCTTCCAATTGCAAGCTACTGTGTCTATTTGCCTCAGGGCTTTCTCTGGATACGGCAGCCAATTCATCTGGCACATACAAGGAAGTACCAGAAAATTAACGATTCCATGAGCAGTTTTACACCAGCAACTGGTGGAGTTGGTGGATCAAAGCCCCAGCTCCCTCTCCCCTTGTTTAATTGGTTCAATAAAATCACCCAATACTTTTAAAATTCCATATCTAACATTTAGCCACTATTAACCAGTACAGTCATATCATTTTTATAGCCAGCACTCACTTTATGGGTGTCCATTCTGAATGGTCTATGTCTGTGCCCTTTGCCCGTAAAGCTACAGTCCACATCATGGCTGTATGCTCACACCCACCACCAAAACCATGTTCTCATCTCCCCATGGCTTAAAATCTAGTCCCAAATACTCAAAGAACATTCCTGCTTGCCCAGTGAAGGACCCAGATAATTGAAATTGAGAGAAAAATGCTCATTTCCTGAGTTGAAAGGGAATGGTACAAAATGGGATTCTCACCTTTTATACCTGAAACAGAATTGAGGTCAGGGTAAATCTTTAGAGATATGTTTGGGCTCTTTTTATCTTTTCCCCAATTCCAAGTGGAGAACCAGACTCTTGGTCTCTCTTCAGAATTTTTGCAGAACTAAAAGCAAAATCTTCTTGGGGCCTCTGGCTCCTCTTGCCTTATGTAAATACTTTTATTTATTGAATTTATTTATGCACAGGAGAGTTAAGGAATGAGGAGATTAGGCCACAGAAGGGAATGGGTGCATAGTGGTATGTCCCTTGGCAGAGAAGTATAAAATTGCTCAACTTCAAGGGTCCACATTAAAATGGAACAGGAAGATGTCCACAGGTCCTTCCCCTGTTTGGAATCACAGAAGTCTCCCAGATTCCAGGTCACCCAGTAGTTTCCCTCAACTGGAGTTTAAAGGTTTCGGTACATTCAACCAATTTAGGGGAATATATATATATATATATATTAGTGTATATATATATTAGTGTATATATATATGTATATATATACATATATATATACACTAAAATTTTATCTTTTCTTCAAATAACAAAAATAAGGATATAGATATTTCTTAACCAATTGAATTTTGGGATTCTTATGGATTGAATTGTGTCTCTCCAAAAAGTCATGTTCAAGTCCTAAACTCCAGTCCTGTGAATGTGAACTTATTTGTTAAAAGGATCTTTGAAGATGTCATTAGTTAAGATTGAATTAGGGTGGAGCCCAATCTAATATGGCTGGGGTCCTTACAAGGAGAGGAAATTTGGAGACAGAGAGAAAGATAGAGGGAAAGATGGCCAAATGATGGAAGCAGGATGCCATGGACTGCTGGCAAGCCTCCACCAGATGCTACAGACTTCAGAGGAACCGCGGTCCGGTGGACACTTTGGTTTTGAACTTGCAGCATCCAGAACTGTGAGGTAATAGATTTCTGTTGTTTTTAGCCACCCAGTTTGTGGTCGTTTGTTATAGCAGCCCTGGGAAACTAAGACAGGATTCCAAGAACCATACCCACCATCACCACACAGACCTAGGGTCCTGAAAAATCACTAGGTGTTCTCCTGTAGTGAGAACGTCATCCCTGGACCAAGAGGTGGGATCTGCTACCAGTGTGTCATTTTCTGAGGAATCTCGTACAGAGCGTTACCTTGTATTTCCTGTGTTTTCAGTGCTCAGTGAGATGCTGAGGTCAAGATTTGCTGGCTGCAGGTGATCTAATACTTTCTGAGGCTTTTGATGTACAGGGACCCAGGAACAGCTTTCAATGCCCTGGGATTGAATGCTTTTTGTTGTGCTTACAGATGCCTCAACCAGGATTCTAATCTATTTGAGAATTCTTACACCATCTAAATAATGCCCCAAAGGCTTTACAAGGGGAAAAACATGTACAACCCGACATAAAGATTTATGGGTTTCAGTGCAAAACATTCCAGCGGGCAGAATTTAAAAATTAATTTGTATTCTAGGCATCACAACGTGGAATATTTGAAGCATTTACGAATTTTAAATATGAGAGAGTGTGCTGAATGAGGAAGTTATTCATTTGAAATAGTGTATCAGAGTTTAGAACAGGTGGGGAAACTCAACTATTTTTTTTTTAACTGAAGAAAATGTTGCAAAATTGAGTTTTGCTTTGCCCACACAGGAGTAGTAAGAAACCAAAGCACCAGCTTTCATCTCTGCTTAAAAGCTCTGAATATGTAATATTGCAGTCACTTCTGCACATTCAATACGAGCCACCATGTGTGTTTGTAAACAGCGAAAAGCCCCAGCTAATCTTGAGCAATACACAAATGAACCATCTTTGAGACTGCCAGTTGCCTACTAATAACTTTCTAAAATTGCTCTCCAGCACTAATTGAAAGCATAAATCCTCATCTCATTCAAAGTCTCACCACTGTATACCGGTTAGCTCACGTCTGTTCTTAATCTTCTTCTGGGGCACTTTCTTGCTGTATCTTTCTTCCCCCATGAGCTGCCACATTTATTATTGCAGTTCAAATACCTTGAGATTTCCCTGCTGAAGAAC
This sequence comes from Cabassous unicinctus, assembly GCA_029593785.1. Lineage (NCBI taxonomy): Eukaryota > Metazoa > Chordata > Mammalia > Cingulata > Chlamyphoridae > Cabassous > Cabassous unicinctus. The sequence continues at coordinate 15,805 of JAQZBX010017747.1, read as the reverse complement.
TATGTAACATTTCTCTAAGCATGTCAACACGAGGGCTGCTTAATGGAATAGCTGCCCCATTCCCACTGGAACAAAGTAAAAAAAAAAAATGTTGATGAAATATATTTTCACTCATTTCATCCTAGATGCCTGTAGATAACGCAGATCGAAAGAATATTTAAATTCTGTTTTGTTAAGACAGGCTACTTCTCTTATAGAGTGGAGCAGGTAGGAGGTTATGGTTGTCTCTAGACAATTTGCCAGACAAGAAAAATGGCTTCGCAGCCCATCTGACAGCTTTATTCTTGTGGCTGTGGCAGAAAAATAGGCAAAAAAGATTGCAGAGGCGGCTGAGTGGAATACAGCACAAAAGTTCAGAAAAATATTAACTGGTTGTAAAATGAGTGGGAGGATATAGTAAAGGAACTGGCATTTCAGTTATATAAAATCACTTATTACAACATTTTTATAGCCAAATTATGCTCCCTTTCTGTGCTGTATCTTTGGGTCTGTTACCCGGAATAGATGGTAAAGAATCCTTCCATGAGGCACAAAATGTTTATATGGAAGAAGAGAGAAGCAGCCGCTATGAATCATTTTACAGCTGAATCACACTCTGGATCCCCATGAAGACCCTCTGGTAGTTTGGGTCTGATTTATATCAGGCCCTGTGCTTTCACAGACCTGTTCTTGCCCCATTTATCTGCCTGCACAGACACTCCTGGGCCTTCTAATAGACACTTGTAATTAATGTGGAATACTCTGATATTTGTATCAAGACAATTCCATTTGGGGTCTTTATATAGCTGTGACAACAGTGAATGCTGCAAGCTTTCTGTTTATTGAATCAAAAAAGACAGACTCAATAAAGTATTTTCTCAGGTGACAGTCTGCTTGGCAGAGTCATCCTCAGTTTACCCCTTTTAGCCACCCTCACTCTTTAAACACGGAGGAGAAATAGTACCCTCATCTCCGGTGTAAGGAGAAACAAGGACTTGCACATTCCCTTAGGGAACCTCTTCTTTAACATGAAAGTTGGAGGTTACAGATCATTCATCTCCTGCAACAATGCATAGTTTCAAGGGATATTAATAGGTCTTTGTTCAATGAAAAAAAAAGTAACAAAATAACTTGGGAAAACCCTGGGTGAAACAGAGTTAAATAGATTTTTAAACAGATTTTTCTACTGCAGGATTTCTCCGTGCCGCTAATATCCTAATGTGCATTTCAGTCTTCAAGAGGGGGATGTGTGCATTTCTGATAGTTATTTTACTAAAGAACTCATGATTTTGTAAAAACTTGCATATGGTCAGTACTCCTTAGAATATCCTGAGAAACACTAGATTTTTCCATCTGGGACTGTATTATACAGAGGGACATGGCAGCTCTCTAAACATCAGGCAAGTCTAAATGCTAGCTTTAGTTAAAAAAAAAAAAAAAGTTTTACAACTCCCCATAGTCTGCCAAATCAAGTTCAAATGCTTTTTTATTTTTTTTTTTGCATTCAAAATCCTAAATGATCTGGCCCCAGCCTAATTTTCTCCTGCTTTGACCGATTACTTAGTGTGATGGTTAAATTCATGTGTCATCTTGTAGGTTATGGTGTCCAGCTGTTCAAGCAAGCTCTGGGCTGATTGTTACTGTGAGGATATTTCATGGATTTAAATCATCAGCAAGTTGATTGCATGGCTGATTACATCTACAAGCAACTGAGGAGATTGCCTTAGATGGAAGGGAAGGAAACATTTTCTGAGTCCCTGCTTCATGCCTGCACTACTTAAAGCACTCCCTTAATAGGTTACTTCCATCAGTATCATTCTAGTTTCCAACAAATACCTCTGACCTGCTATTGCTTCTCTAAGAACAAAATAGCTCAGTGACCTTAAAACTCATTTCCTAGCCAAATGGGGGCCTCTAAGCACTGTCCAAAAACCCCTCTGCCACTCACCTTGTGCCCAAGGGACTCTCTCTGATCTTGCCCGCCCACTGTCCTTGGAAGCCCCCTCTTGCATTCTGCTATCTCCAGGTGCTCTCCTCATGCATAGTCTTTGACTGCCCCTTCCCAGAGCCCTCAAGGAGGTACTTTGTTCAGATTGTTTTGTTCTCTGCAGCTTCATTATTTGTGCACTGTTTTAGCTCTATGCTCTGCAGTTTGAGAGTCAAGTTTCAACCTCACATTCAGTCTCTGCTCAAGTTCAGTGCTGGGAACCCCATCCTAGGTTAGCGGCTTTAGCCTTCCCATTTCCTCAGGACACACCTACGATTATTTTGCATCATGCCAGGAAGCAGTGTAGTGCAGAATTAAGAGTAAACGTGGGCTCCAGAATCAAGCTGATTTGGCTCACATCCTGGTTCTAACACTAAATAGCAATGAATTTAGGCAAATTAACCCCAGTTTACTTACCTAGTCAATTAGATGATAGTGGTGCCTACTGCACAGGATTTTTGTGAAGTTTAAATGGGATGGCATGTTGAAAGCACCTGGTACAATGCCTGGCATGTTGTAAGTGCTCAAAAAATGGTAGCATTTGTTATTATTTTAGGATACAGTGGAAGATACAATGGATTGTTATTCAACCATAAAAAGAAATGAAGTTCTGATACATGCTACAACATAAATGAAACTTGAAGACATCAGGTTGAGTGAAATAGCCAATAAACAAAAAGAAATATATTGTATGATCTCACTTATATGAAATACCTAAAATAGTAAATTTAGAGAGACAGAAAGTAGATTACAGGTTACCAGGGGCTGGGTGATGAGAAGATTGTGGAGTTATTGCTTAAAGGGTACAGAGTTTCTGTTTGAGATGATGAAAAAGTTGGGATAATGGATGTTGGTGATGCTAAT